>CANUEY010427429.1:0-21170 GCA_948099555.1 Croton setiger
TTCCAAACTCCTTTTGAGCTGTAATTTATCATTATAAACTTCTTAAGGAGTCAATGGAGCAAGTAAAATACGTCGATCATTAAAAACAAAAGAATACTTATTTGTAAACCCATCATGGCTTGCTCTCCTATCATACTGCCACGGCCTACCTAGCAACAAGTGACCAGCATTCATAGGTACAACATCACATAAAACTTGATCAACATATTTACCAATTGAGAAAGAAACAAGAACTTGCTTATTCACCTTAATTTCACCTATCTCATTCAGCCATCCAAGTCTATATGGTCTTGGGTGCTTTGTACATTCCAATCCTAACTTCTCAACCATCACGGTGCTAGCCACATTAGTACAACTACCCCCATCAATAATAAGACTACAAATCTTACCCATTGCAATACATCTTGAGTGAAAGATTGTCTCGTGTTGTTCATCCCCTTTTTCCTTCATTTGAGCATTCAACACTCTTCTAGTAACCAGCAAATCTCCTTTAGGTACATTCTCGGCCTCAACATCAAAATCAGCCTCCACATCCGAACAAGTCTCCAACTCAGGCATGGAATTTGAATCACTACTCTCATCTTCAGAAACCACTTTGCCTCCCTTAATGAACATAGCTTTCTTATTTGCACATTGTGAAGCAATATTTCCATGGCAAAGACACTTGAAACATTTGATGTTCCTATGCTTTTCAGAATTGACATTAGAAGAAATAGAAGGTTTAGAAGTACCTTTTGAGTAAGCCTTGTTTTTTTCTTGTTTGGAGTTGTCTTTAGCCTTTTCTTCTTTCTTTGACCACTTAGAGTTCCAATTTGCAGCAGCACTTGGATAAGATTTGGTGATCCCTTTATTCTTGAGTTGTTTTTCCACCTTCATTGCCATATGCAACATCTCCTCCATCTCAACGTAATGGTGTAATTCAACCACATTGGCAATTTCCTTATTCAAACCAGCTAGAAATCTAGCCATTTTAGCCTACTATCTTCCTCTATATCATCCCTAATCATGGCCATCTCCATCTCCTTGTGATACTCCTCCACACTTTTTGTGCCTTGTATCAAAGTTTGGAGCCTTTGATGTAACTCCCTATAGAAGTGACTAGGCACAAAACGCCTCTTCATGAACTGTTTCATCTCAGCCCATGTATTGATTGGTTCTTCACCATTCTTTCTTCTATCTATCACAAGTTGATCTCACCAAACAGATGCATAATCATAGAACTCCACAGCTGCCAGCTTAACTTTCTTCTCCTCTGAATAATTGTGACATTCAAAAATCTTTTCTACATTTCTTTCCCATTCCAAATATGCTTCAGGATCATTCTTGCCTTGAAAAGATGGCAACTTCATCTTGATGTTCCCTAAGTTTCTATCAACTCACTCTACCCTCTCATCTTCCCATGTATGGTTTCGACCTCTATAATCTCTACCTCGACCTCTCTCATTTCGATCTCTTCTTCCTCCAAATCCGACCCATGCCACTCACCTTCTTGTTCATCCTCATCTACGTCATCTCCATAGTCATATAGCATAGGTCTCTCTCTTCGCACATTCTGCCTCCTTATAGCATTATTATTAGAAGTTTCCCTTTGCAAGTTTCGAATAGCTCGATCTTGTCTTTCAAACTTGTCACTAACTTCATTGAAAAATTGCTCAATCCTCTCAAATATTTGCTGCATGGCCTTCAAAGCCATGAATGTATTTGGGTCATCATCGCTTTCCTTTCTATCCTTATCACTCCCTCTATTAGTTGAATTGGACATATTTGTAAACCTGCAAAAACACGTTAGAAATAAAAAACCTCACACACTCCCTCATGTGTTTCGCTCAAATTAGTAACTAGCACTCGTGTCATTCTAAAGGCTTTTACCCTCTAGTAAGCTCTCACACTTTTGCCTTTTACCACTCCAGATTCAAGCATAGTTTTACTTGTTTGGATCAATAACAATCAAATAAAAACCAGCAACTTTAATTCAATAGGATGATGATGATGACTTAATAGAAAACTAGATGGATTTTACGAAATGAAAGTGGGCAGAAAGTTTCATAACCCCCTTGTGAAAATTTGAATGATGTTTAGATTGGACAGCAAGTTTCACAACCCTTTTGTGAAAATAGGAATGTTTTCTTTTTCTTTTTTTGATTTATAAAGAACGAATCAAGAACAAGAACCCTAATTTTTTTTTTTTGATTTTGATTTGTAGAACAGAAACAAATAATAATGGAATAATAGTAATTAGAGATAAAGATTGAATTTAGAACCTAAGCTCTGATACCAAAAATGATACAGCAACAATTCAAGAACAAAGCAAGAATCACCTCCGAATCAATTGAAGGTTTCAAACCTAAATTCAATCAATCTAAAAGAACCCTTCACCCACAAAACAACAAGGAATTGGTAACAAAAAGCATAAATAAAGATAACAAGAATTGAATTAACGCCACAAGTTACTTACTTGATAAGTCGAATCAATCCTTAAAGTAAAACAAGCATAGAATCTTATTCCTCTATTGAGGAAAGTTCATAAAACTCAAAAATAACCATTCTCCCGTTTTTATGTTAAAAGGGGGTTTAAATACACTTTTCCAAATCCTAAACCATAAGAAAAACTAGTAAAAAATAACCAAATATGCATGTGGGGCGGATTTGGCTTAAAACAGACTCAAAAACTAATTAAAATAAAAGTTTTAGACAATTATTTGACTTTAGATAGGACCTACTTGTAAGTTAGCCAAATATGCTCCAATTTGTATGATTTAGCTATGCAATATGCATAAGCATCTCAGTGTCTCCTTAAACTCTTCCCCATGCTTGATCAACATATCTTCTTGAAGTTCATGTGAGATCAAAGCTTGTACAAAAATTTGCAATTGAGCTTTTAGCTTGTTGGCACGTGCCCTAGTGATTGGTCCCATTGTAAGCTTAAGAGCTTCATCTCCATAACTCTCTTGGTTGCTTGCATCATTGAGAGCTCCATCTCCATAGCTCACTTGGTCGCTTGTATCATAACATTATCCACAATTCATCATCAAACAAAATGGAAAAAAAATTCATCAACATAACATAAAATAGCATCTCTAACTAGCAACACAAACTTTAAACTTCTTTTTTTTTTTTTAAAAAAGACAAATAAAACATCAAAATTCCACAAACATAAATTGCAAAACTTAAATCGTTTTAGATTTTCTTTGTTATAATCGGTAGAGAAAAACAAAATTTGAAATAACTTTTTTGGGAGAGAGGTTTCAGAGTCTTATTTGGAATTAGAGACTTTTTTGATTTTTTTTTTTTAATCAGAAAAAAATATATACGTAAAATAGTGATAATGGGACTCACGCTTTTAACCAGTTGATACATCATGTTATTAAAATAGTTACACATAATTGTTTTATTTTAAAGTTAATACATAAGACTCCCTCACAACTACATATACAAACGATTTTTGGCACCGATCGGGGCGCTCGACCACCCTCCGCCTCTCGTGCCTTTATCTTCTGCCAATCCTTAGAGATCACTGTGGGCGCAATTATTTTTTTAGCGAGCATAATGTAAATTTAGGGTTTTTTTTTTCAAAAAAAGAAAACATTAAAAAATTGAAAAGGAAAACACGTATTTTAAAGATTGAAAGATTTTTGTATGATTTTGTTAAAAAAAAAAAAGAAAAAGAAGACACTATTGTATAAAATCTATAATGGTATTGCGAAAACAATAGAATAAATTTAAATTTTTTTTATGTTTGTACAAAAATTGTGCCTGTTTTTTTTTTAAAAAAAAACTTTTAACCTTTTTAATTAAACAAGTTTAAGAAGTATCTTTTCTTATTAAATTAATAGTGCTTTTTTTTCTTTAACTTAATATTTTTATAATATTTAGGATAATAAAACACTTTCCTTATTTTAATTATTGAGCGCGAATCTAAAACCCCGTAAACTTTTCAGTTTCTCCTCTATTTTCGCTTCTAATTTACTTTTAGCAATTTATTTTGATTAGCTTGAATATTTTTATTTGATCAAACCCAAAAACGTCAAAAAATATTTTTATTTTATTTATTTTTAAATGGAAGAAAGCTCGTATACTAAAAATTTTAAACTTAAATACGACAATAAAATTTGAAATAGGGCGTTTTCCTAATTTCTAATATAATAATAAATGTATAACAGCAGTTCAACAAAGTTGAATTTGAACTAACTAATAAATAAAACGAGCTTATGGATCCAACTATGGAAATTGCTCACAAGCTCATTTACAAGCCTCTTTTACTATATAAATTAAAAGCGAACCTGTATTAGAACTAGGAATGTACAAACTTATCAAGTTCACCTAACCAAGCTCAAACTTAGAGCATTTTTAAACAAGCAGAATTCAAGTGTCATTTGAAAGCTTGTCAGCTTGTTTACATTCAATTTCCAAAGCCAAAGGGCTCCATATGTACTTCAAGCTAACAGTCTATGGGTAGTGTCATCATCATCATCATCATCTTCCTGGAGATACAAATCAACCTCGCCATCACTCTCAAACTCAATGTCATCTTCAGAATCCACATCAACGCAATGGCGCATGTTCCAATCAGGAGGAAAGGTTTTCTGCAAAGCTTCTGTAAGCTCTCCGCCTGTTCGCTCAATCTTGCATAAACATTTGGACCAGTGAACTGCTGTCCCCATATCTACAAGCAAGCCAGATTCTAGCATCTCTCTACATATTGAAAGAATACCCGAGTAAACATATGCTTCAGCAACAGTTGCCCTAGACAGCAACGATGTCATCAAGCAATGATATACAGCTTTATCAGGCTTCAACCCTGCCAATTTCATCTCCTCGAAGCACCTCAAAGCCTTTTCCGGATGAGATGCTCGTGCCCATCCATGTATTAGTGTTGTGTAGGTTTTCACATTTGGCTTCACTCCAGAAGTTTCCATTTCTTCAATTGTTTTTGTTGCCCTCTGTAAAACCACCACCACTATAATCAGTTGCACGAAATATTAAATACATGACATCAGATGTTTAACCCATACTAATATCTATATCACGGTTCGGTATTAAAAATATTAGAAAATATATCCATAATATTTTGGCCACTAAATCCTCAAAAAGTTTGTTGAAGACCTTCAACATTAGTGTATAACATTCTAACACATCTGCTCGAAAAAGCATTTGGCTAATGGGTTTGGAGTATTTATGGAACCACCAATTATTTTGACGAAACAAAACCTGAGCCAGTTTTAATTGGTTTACAAATACACATGGACGTGTTAGTTAATTTAACCAAATATTATGGATGTTTTAGCAATATTCCCAACAAAATTTTGATTAGATTCCCATTAGCTGTGGCAAATGTGTAGATAATTCATTAACATACCATCATATCTCCAGCCTTGCAGCAAGCATTAATAAAAGACGTGTAAGTGTGAATATCTGGTTGCACTCCTCCTTGTTTCATCTGTTGCATAAGATCAGCAGCCTCCCAAACATCACCTCTTCGAGCCCATCTATGCCAGAGAAAAGGGACACAACTCAAAAGATGAAATAGTTTGTCGGCAATATTACAATTTTAAAATGGATCCAAATGTAAAAAAAAACATTTGAAAAATAATTAACGGACAGTGAGAAGAGGGGTAAAGTTTGCATACCCATCAATTAATATGTTGTAAACAAAAGTGTTCCTTGGAATGTTTCGAGCACTCATTTCTTTCGTCACTGCTAAAGCACTTTGCATTCTCCCTGACTTACAACATGCCTTCAATAATGCCTCATATGTATAAACATCAAGCTCCAGTCCTTCATTTCTCAGTTTGGTGAAATACTCGAAAGCTTTTCCTGTGTCACCTAATGCAGCATAACCATGCATGATAGTTGTGTACGTGTGCTCATTAGGACTAACTCCTGCCATTGCCATCTCATCCAATATATCAACAGCTTTCTCAATCTGCGACAGACAAAAATGACAGGGCTACATCTTAGATTAAAGGAACAAAACAAAACTTAGATTCAAATAGTTAGTAAAAAACATTCAAAAAATAAATATCACAATAAAACTACATACGCGCCAAGCCAAAGAAGAGCCTATTTACCTGACGCTTCTCCACCAATCCAAGGATCAAAGCATTGTAAGTATGCACACTTGGAATACATCCACTCCATCTCATCATATCAAAAATGTCTAAAGCTCTTCTGGTTTCACCAGAACGTGCAAATCCATGTAATATTGGCATAAATGTGCGTGTAGTGGGCCTATGCCTTTCCTTCTGCATTTCCTTAACCATGGAGATGGCGCGGTCCATGTTTCCCATTCCACAGAATGCTTTAATCATGTTATTGTAAAGCACTACATCAGGCTTCAACCCATCTTTTATAACATCTTCAAAAATCGCAAATGCATTGGCCCAATCTTTAAGCTTCAAGAATCCATTGATCAACATGGAGTAAGTCTTCATGTTGTGTTTTATACCAGCTTCTTCCATTGTTTTGCTAACTTCCAAGGCTTTAGAGATTTTACCAACCTACATAAGACATTGTGTTATGTACGTCACAGTTAATGTTTAATCATCAATTATAATGAGGAATTGTAATACCAAACTGCCAAAGCATTTGACATGCAGCAACCATGAATGATACACAAAAAGTTCTTTTTTTCAAAAATAAAAAAAAGGGAAAAAAAATAAAATCATTTGAAATACAGTATGAAAGACATTAATTGAGAAAACATCAAACAGCAGAATCCACAAACTATCCATCGCATAGACTATGTTACAATAGCTGTTGCTGGCACAAGATGGACATTTGGAGACCATGTGTTAGAGAAGTTAATGTTAGGGATCAAATAAATGAATAGAAGCTTGAATCTAAGGATTAATAGGGAGAAAATGGGGGGAGAGAGAGTGAATAATTTCCATTGATTGATTAAGCTGAAAGTTACAGGCGTGATAGAACCAGCTTACTACTGAAATAAAGGATAAATGGGTGATAAAATCAACCCCGAGGTGCTGCCGAAGTAGAGAATTCTGCACATGCAGATAATTAAGAAAAGCTACCTCTCACTCACTACATCACTCTACATAATCGTTCTAGCATAGCTAACTTCGGTTACATGCATAAGATTTCTTGATTACTAATCCTGCTACCTTCAGTGAGTTCATTTCTTCTAGAATATACCAAATAGGGTCTTGGACATGCAACAGCATATCAGTACCAGACACCAGAATAACAGCCTCATCCCCAAGACTAAAATGATAGAATTGAGCCATCATATCAGTTTAATTTATCCAGGTTTCAGTATCTTCAGTTTGTCCTTTCAATTGAATAAGGACCTGGTGCTGATTTTGAGTGATTACCCGCTGTTGGAGACTTTGAGCAGCTCTAGCATAGGTTTAATTCTCAGGAAATTGAACAAGGGCAAGATGACCAACCACAGTTTTCTTCAACGGAGATGCATGGAATGCGAGATGAATTTTGGATGAAGGGGGGTATTTCAATTTATAAGCTATGCACTAATCTTCCCAATTACTTCAAACGACCCAAATTAGCAAGCAGGTTTCGCCAGGTACTCTACGACAACTGCCCACTCCTAAGGAATTTTTATTGACATACTGATGTATTGAGGGATTACCCAAATCCAACAATAGATAAGTTATATTCGCAGTGGTTGACAGGTTGAGCAAATGCAGTCATTTTACGGGGCTGTCACATCCTTTTACAGCTAATGCAGTGACCCAACTGCTCTTGCATATTGTCTACAAGTTGCATGAGTTGCCTTATCTATTGTCAGTGTCAAACATCCAGTTTTCACCAGCCTCTTCTTCTGGGAAGAGTTAAACTCCAAGGAATAGGACTTAATATTTCTACTGCCTATCAGTCTCAACTGTTAGACAGACAGAAGTAGTTAATAGATGTCTGGAAACCTTTTGAGGTTTATGACAGGTGACTTACCTAAAACGTGTAGCATCAGTGGCTTTCTCTAGCTGAGCATTAGTACAATACTACATACCATTCAGCCATAAAAATTACTCCATTCGAAGCTCTTTATGGTGTTCAGCCTACCCTATTTTCCTCATGATGCTTCTAATGCTAGTGTAGACTCATTACTTCAGCTGAAGGGGTTACGCAACTGCTGCAGCAATATTTAAAGAGGGCAACCATCAGAATGAAGGTTCAGGTGGATAGGTGCAGGCTGGACAGATAGTTTCAGATAGGTGATTGGGTGTACCTGAAACTCAGACCTTATGTCCAGCAGTCTCTCACAAGGTTACAGCATAAGCTCCATTTCAAGTTCTATGGGCCTTACCAGATCATTGACAAAGTTGGAGCAGTGGCCAATAAACTACAGCTACCTGCTAATTCAGTTAATTTATAATGTTTTTCATGTTTCCTTACTAAAACCTGCAACTACTTCTATTCCTGATGCTATTATTGTACTGCTCCCATGTGAGGGATACTCCAACTCATTTAGTTGTTTTGGGCAGGGGAGGAGGATTAACGGCACAACAATGATGTTACTCAGTGGCTGATACGCTTGTCTCGTGCTGCACCTGTAGATGCTATTGGGGCATTTGCTTATAGCATACAGCTAAGCTTTCCTGATTTCCATCCTTGAGGCCAAAGATGTTTTGGAGAGGGGGTATCGTTATGATCTATAGATTTTAGGGAATAATTCGAAGGTGTTCTAGGCAGTTTGTTATGCTAGACACATAACCAGGTTGCTATGCAAGTTATTAGACAAGTAGCAGCAATTCAATAATTAGTAATTCAAACTTGGGCAGGAAGCTTAGCAGAAATATAAACAGTTAGAGAGCTAACCTGTATCTGTGAATTTTGGTTTTGACGGTACAGTTTTCCTCTCTGTTTCTCTCTATTTCCCTCTGTTCTGTTCTTCTGTCTCTTACCAAAACCCTAGAATACTATCAAATACAGGCCCTATCTTGGGTCTTTAGTCTCTGAAAAGATCTCTGATGTCTTGTTCAGATAGTACATCCTGCTTGAAGCCAATAATATGACTTTTATTTGGCTAGATGTCCAGCATCATGCTAAAGCTAAGCTTCTTTGGGTAGAATTAACATTATTAAAGGCACGCCCTAAAATGGGAAGCAGCCCCCCCACAGCACAGAAGGTTGTATGGGGGCAGCATGAAAAATTAAATTTTCAATGAGTCAAAAAGCTTTTAGATGAGCCTCACTTTTTTATTTATCTCATCACAGTAACTAGTTTAATCATACGAGGACGTGTAATGGTGCTATTTCCATGGCTAGTTGCAATTACAATCAATTATAGAGTTTGATGAATTTGATAAGATCCATATACTTAGATGAAAGTGAAATCAGACCAATCTAATAAGGAAATAAGATAACGATGCAACTCAAGTATATATCAGTTGGAAATTTCAGCTATTACCTTAGTGTATAGATTGATGAGACATCCATAGGTAATAACTGAGGGTGCAAATCCACATTCCTGCAACATATATTGCAACTTTAGACTCAGCGACAAAAAAAATAACATAATTTGTTCTGCTAATATTCTTGTGATTTTCATTTAAAAGAAGATATGACACTGCGCGAATAAAATAATAATAAAAAAAAACCTTCGCTTTTTTTATTTCTTTTTGGACTCCGTAAAAATATAACTGAATCTAAATTTCAGTTCTTATATTGAAAAAACCAGGTTCATTTGATTCAGTTTTTGATCAAACGAACCAAATCGTCACCCTAGCCACTAGCCACTAATAAGGTAACAACTAACAAGCGCAAAAACTAATAGGCTGTAAGTCTTTGGCATATTTGGCTATTTTCAGACTCAGTAAGATTATAACTGAACCTAAATATTAGTTCTTATATTGAAAACAAAAATCAACTAGGTCCATTTGTTTCAGTTTTTGGTTATGTGAACCAAATTGTCACCCTACTCCCCTTGCCACTAGATACTAATAAGGCAACAACCAACAACAACAGCTAAAACTAATAGGCCTAAGTAACATTTAAGCTTGGCGAGATAACCAAGAAAAGGTGAAACAAAACAAATGTTGAAATATTTTGTTTGGAGATAAAAAAATCATGAGAACTTGGCATGAGTATGAGTATCAAAGAACTTGGTAGTAAAAAAACAACAGACAACAAAAACCAAAGTTAGTCCAAACTAATCAGTACACAGAATCAGCTACATAAATCCCTTTGTATCAAATATCCACTCTGATCAAGTTGAGATTCATGAAAAAAAAGTAGGAAATAATTTGAAATATTTTATGTAAGAAGTGTTGAAGGGAAGTTTTCAGATCATTTGACATATTTATAAATAGGACAAAGCATAAAATAGAGAATCACAATTAACTATGGTATATTATATAAATCTTTTGCCTTCACTCTATTCTGTTCATAGCTATATCCTCATTAACGTCCAACAACCGCAGATACTTCGTGACAACTTTCACCCAAACAGTTTTAGTTTGACCTCTTCCCTATTTAGCACACTCCATTATTAAAGTAACACCAACTTATTAAAAAAGATAAACTAAATACCCAAAACAACAATAAGAATGTTATGCCTTGAATGTTATCCCACAAATCGAAAAGAAGGGAAAAATGTAGAGGATAAAGACCACATTAAAACTCATCAAGTGGCAAAGTGTGACCATTAAGCATTTCCCAGCATAATGCAAAGGCTTGGCTACTGATTAGAGATTGTTTTCATTGAAGTCAAGGGAAAGAGGACCTCGAGATTTGGATGTTGAACTCATATTGCAAAGAGGTCAACTTCAACGCATAATACCAAGAGCCCACTACTGATTAAAGTCTGTTTTATTTCAAGTAAAGGAAATAGATCTAGAGATTTGGATGTTGACCACACATTACAAGACGAAAATGAAAATCAAAAATTGATAAGAATCAGAATTGGAAAATTTTTGTTATAGGGTTTGCAATACACTTTACATGTTTCTAATGATTCACATGGGCATCATCACATGATACAAGTTTATATAAGAATCTACAATGCACTACAATGTCCCTGCTGATGACCCTTTACCCTGACAGCATCTAGGGTTCCTTAGCAGATGGAGCTGCTACAGTTGGTAGGGAACTCACCTTAGGGGAAAACTTCTTAGCAGCTTATATGCAATGGGAGAGTGGAAATTACAATTTTGAGGATGTGCCACTCATTAGTGACCTTGGGATATGAAGAAATGTGAAATTCAGACTCATGTGACATGCCAAGCATCAGAACTGAGAAGTGAATCGAACATGCCATAAGATTCAACATAACTTCTGAAAAAATAATTTAAAATATTATTATATTATTTCAGAATGAAAGATAACCTAATAATTTGCTTAGTTTATGAGAA
Source organism: Croton setiger (assembly GCA_948099555.1). Taxonomy (NCBI): domain Eukaryota; kingdom Viridiplantae; phylum Streptophyta; class Magnoliopsida; order Malpighiales; family Euphorbiaceae; genus Croton; species Croton setiger. The sequence continues at coordinate 11,324 of CANUEY010427429.1, forward strand.
CAAAATATCAAATTATACAAACCACTAATATTTCTATCCAAATCTACATTCATTCATTATCAATTCCAAATTCAAGTCTTCCATCTTATAATGCATCCAAATCCTTGCTGTTCTTCCTCTAAATTGACTAATGCACTTGTTTTTCTGGGTATGAGAATTGTTGTGCATGATAATCGACTCCAGTTGTACAACTTGAATCATGAATAGTAAGATTCACACTCGATTCCAGTTGACCATATAATTAGTATTACTAGCACAAAAATCAACTTGAATTTTATGTTTGAATCATGAAACACAGCACTGTGATAAGACTGGGAATGCTCCTATTTTACAACTACAGCAAGCATACTTGATTAGCCAGTGATAATAACATTTAAAGGTAATGATCACTGTTCCAGGCTTCAATTTATTTCTTTTACCTAGAGTGACTTTTTAAATAGAGAGAAAACAGCTGTGGAGGGGGAAATCTATAATCAAAAAGCATATTCAATGCTTGAGCCATCTTATAACATTAGTGAACATAGATTAATCAGTTTGATGAGAAATCGTTATAAAACTATTTATTTACCTTAAGCCTTTCAAACACAGTCAGAACTTTCTCTTCATTGCCAATCATGGTGTAACCATCCATCATTGTATGATATATGTCAATAGGAGCATCTATACCATCTTCTTCCATCTCTCTCACTAAAGCTTCAGCTTTTTCCATATTACATGTTTGACTGTAAGTAAGTTACAAACCAAGAGTAAGTATGTAGGAATGAACCTCCAAGAAAGTACAGACATGGGGTGAGCTAAGCAAAAGAATATATATATATATATTCTAAATGTTTAGAGTTGTTTTTAAGCAAAACAAAAAAAAAAAATCTAAATTCTATGAAATTGAACTGGAAACTTCTCCTCTCTTATTAATATAAATAAACAAAACTTCGACCAGCTTCATTACCTATGTAAACATGGTCTGTGAAAATACTGTGTATGCATAATGATGATAAAAGTACGTCATATATTTTCAATGATTATAAATACTAACCAATAAGCATAAATTATGTTTCCATAAATGATTGCATTCATATTTGAATGCGCCACTTTTGCATCCTCGAACCAGTGATCTGCAGCTCTTTAACAAAAAATGAAATAGTATTAACTTTTATAACAAATCATTGAAACAAAAACAATGAAGAGATGAGTGAAGGTACTTCAGAACTCCAATCACAAAAAAAAAAGTTGGAATTGATCAGATTTTGCTGTTCGTAGTAGTTTGTTCCATTTAGTGTTAGCATTGCAGGTGAGAAATGTGTTTAATATTCTCACTATTCTTCTTTTCTCAATTTCATATTATTTTCAGAAACTTTTATTTGGTATCATAGCCTGTATAAATTTTAAGGCACAACATAGTTTCTTTTGAAATAAGCTAGCCACATTAATCGGGGTCACTTCTCAGCAACTGACATACACTATCAGGTTGTAGTCATTACCCCTCAGTCGGAAGCCTATCCACTGATCAGCCTCTCCAACAAATTTTGTTGCCATCTAGTGAGGCACATCCTGATGCGATGCCAACAAACCTGAATCTCCCTGGACACCAGAGCATGATTCCTTTCCCAGCGATGCCAGAGATAGGGATGCTCACAGGACAGATACTGCGCAGGTTTTGTTATACCCATACCTATATCTTTTAAGGAAAAAAGAAAGAACCGCCGTGCAATGATTCGTTCAGCAATGACAATCCCATGCCTACCCTCAAAACTGAACCTCATTCATTTTTTCTTGGTTATCATTCGAGGTTGCTACTGAGTTCAATATATCACCTTCTTTTAGTCTTTTTGTTTATCTATATTCTGTTATTAATCACAGGTGATCTGATCTGACAAAAATGAATAAAAACAATTTTTCATAACAGTAACCCTCTTTACATTGCTTGATCAAAGTCATGCCTATTAAAGCTCAAGTACTTCCTTATCTGAGATCTTTCTAGAGGAACAAGACATGACTCAAGTAAAAGTTTCCTGTTGGAATCCTGTTATTACTGTGGATAACACAGGGAGGATTCATAGAATTTTATATCACAATTACAGACTTTCCTATTCAAGGTTTGATCTGGATAGGCTGTATAATAACACAGATCCTCTCAAATTTCTGGTTCAACATGGTATCATATTATTTCTCATTTTCATTTTTATTTTCTAAAAAGCAACACTAAGCTATCTAGGAAGTTATCAAGAGGTATGCTCAGGTAGAAAGGTACAACTGATGTACTAAGCCAGCATCAGAATCACATTGCTTTAGCCAACTGGAGGACATTGACTTTTTTATTCCGCAAACTTATTTCACCTTATTTTTTAATTATGAAACAGTTCCCTAAAATGGTTCAGCTTTTTGTAAATGCAAGTGAAACAATATATATCATCAAAACAACAAACTAATAAAGTTGTTTGAACAAACCTAAGATATCCTCAGTGACCTTAAAAGTTGAATTACTACAATATTTTTATCCATTAATCCTTATTGACTTGAAAATCAGAATGAAAGCCCTTGGCAAAAGCACCAACCCTCATCCACTATATCAGTTCATCTTGCACACTTCAAATGCAGATAAAATTTTTTACTCTACAACTATCAGAAACTACGAATTTGCAGGACATAAATGAAGTAACAAAATAAAATAAAATTAGCATTTACTACAAAATGAAATGGCATACAGGAGGCTAGCACCAGTATTTCTAAACAAAACCACTTTAATAAAAGAAGATTTGTAGAGGCAACCTCACAGAACTGAGATTATTAAAATTCAGGATTCTACCCTACCTAGAATTTTCAGAATAATTAAAGCAGCCATAAGTTCAAAATTATCTGTATAGCCTATGTTCACTGAAAATAATAGTAAAATGGTGGAAGAACTACTAGAAAAATACTAGTGACAAACCATTCCAAGAAATAGATAATAGTTTTCTAGTCAACTAAAAATACTTTTGGCAAGGAACATATTCTATTCATCTAAATTGTTTGCATTGTCATTAAATAAAGGTTTGAATTACTGATTATGACATAGATAAATAGTTATCTGATCAATTGTTATAAACCCAAACAGAGGTGTCCTAAAAGTACTTTGATATCTAAAAGTTGAAATATTTCAGCAATTCCAATATACAAGCAAAATATATTTTAATTTCCAAAATGAGCAAATTCTGACCAAGGTACTTTACAAGGGATCAAGGCTATTATACTGTCATTTAAAGATAAAAGTACAAAAAATATAAAATAGAAAATGAAAATTAATGAAAAATACTTTAATAAAAATATAAAATAGACTTTTACTTACTCAATATCCCCAATTTTAGCAAATCCCCCAACAATTATGCTATAAGTCACCAAACTCATTTCAACACCCTCATCTTTCATTTTCCTAACGCAAGACAGTGCTTCTTCCATGTCTCTACCAACTGCATAAGCATGAATAAGGCTGCATGAAATGAATTATTTTAATACGGAGAAAAAGATTACTAATTTAGAAAGGGGCCTAAATACGTTACCCAGATAGAATTAGAACAACAAGAACATTACAACTTTAAAATAAATAAAAAAATGCAATTTATTTGCTGAGAAAAGCCATTGGCTTCACCCTAAACAACTCTGACGGAACACTGACCAAAACAGATATAACAATCCAATTAAATGCCTTTACAGCATCTGAAAGTAGGTGGTAGTTCAATAGCTCCAGAAACTCAGCATAAGTTAATCGAAACTTAAACCAGACGAAAGAAGAATACAAAATGTATTATCACACACGTACCTTGTGTATACATGCGATGATGGCTCTATTCCTCTCGCTCTCATGCTCTCAAAAGTTTGACGTGCTCGATGCATATCTCCTCGCCTTGCATAATAGCTCACCAACAAGCCATACTCCCTTCTAGAAGGCTAATATTTAAATATAGAAACAATAATTAGACAAATTCTATAGAGAACACAAAAAAAATGCAGTAAGTACTAAAATTCTATAACTTTCATAATACTAAAATGCAGTAAGTACACAAACCAAATTCGCAAAACTGATATACTTTAGGTATATGATTTTTTGCCATTCCATATGACTGGTATATTTAAGCAGGTAAATAGAAGTTACTTCTCAGATCATCAATAGCAACTTTTTATAAGCTATCATTCTGCACCACTAAGTGGGAATAAACGCCATCATCTATTTCTAAAGACTCCATTTCATAACAATGAAAATTCATCATAGAGTCCACGAAATAACCTTTATTTTCCAATCTTTTTCACTTGAATAAGGCCAATAAAAGCCAACATTAGTTAATCGAACATTTCTCTGTGAATGTATAAAGTAAGAATGTGACTTACCTTCTGAATCCTCTCGAAAGCACTAATAACAGCCTGCCATTTCTCTGGTCGAGTCTCCAAAAGCCTGCGAAAGGCCTTTCTGGTCCCTTCTCTTTCCTCATGCCATTTGGAGTTATAATCTTGCACATCTTCTCCTTCCACCCAACGCTTCCTTTCCTCTGCTTTAGTTTTTAATCTTCTCCCATCATCCAATTTGATAGTTAAAACTCTGCCGTGAAATTCCATTCCATCAAACTCCACAGCTTTCATAGCAGACTTTTCTGCTGCCGAACCATCATAGATGATGAACCCGAAACCAGCATTCCTTTCAGTTTCATTGTGGCCTTTGATCAAAATTACATTTTTTATGGGACCAAATTGGCGAAAGAACTCTGATATTTCATTCTTCTTTATCCAATTGGGTAGATTCCCAAGAAAAATCTTTCCTTGTTGGCGGAACTCAGGTTTATCTAATTTGGGCTCTTGAGCTTCTCTTCTTTTCTTAGTTTTGGACGGTAACAGGGTAGAAGGAAGAGTACTAAGAGGAGGAGGCGGAGGCGGAGGTGGGGACAGCTTGCTGGATAAACGGAATTTGGTGGATAGAGAATGGTAGTTGGGGACGGTGGGTGGAGGAGGAGTGGAGGCATGAGAACGATTTAAAAGGGATTTTAAAGGGTTGTTAGGGGTTTTATTAACAATTGGAGCAGGAGAAATTGGAGGAGGAGGAGGAGGAGGAATGCTAGACTTGAGGGTTTTGGGACGGCGGAAATTGGGAGAATCAGTAGGCTCCGGTGGAGGTGGCTGTTGAAGAGAGAAAGAAACGGAGGAGTGGTGTTTCCTAGCTGCTGCGGAGGAGAAAGTTGGGATATGTGGAGTAGCAGAAAGGGAGATAATATCCATTATCATAATCTACATGCAACTTTTTCAGTAGAGAAACATATAAATAACGCCATCCTGACAGAATTACCAAAAGAGAGTTAAAATTTTAAAAGGTGCAGCAAACATCCAAAAATGTTTTATGAATTTTGAAAATGAAAGTAACTCACCTTCTATAACACTCGTTGCTTATGAAAGTAGGAACGCTAATAACGGAAGGATTTTGTAAAGTAAGAAAAACGCCACAAACAAAGTTTGATAAGTAAATCTGAATTCTTAATGCAATTAATTAGAGTTTCTTTCCCTAAAACTAGAATCACACGAAATATTATTGAAAAAAATATGTAATTCGAAATTTTATGAATAGTTGATTAACCTCTTACAAGCATATGTTTTCTCTTTTTATAGTGAAAGACATAAATCCTGATGAAATAAGTAAATCTAATTAGAATCTAAAAAAAATCCAAATTCTAACTGAAAAACAAATCTTATCCTAACTAGATATCAAATCTTATCTAAACTAATCCTACTTTAACAAAAAATATTTGTAAATTCGTCCAAATATTTGACCCACAATAAATAGCCCAAATTCACTTCCATGCAACCATGCACATGTGGGCCATGCACTCCATATATGCATAATTCAGCCCAAACTTGTTTTCTCTTGATCCAAGCTTATTTTCCTCTCAAGAAGCTTTATTTCCAAGACATATTATAACCATAATGTACTTTGAATTTTCCTCAAACTCCTTATCCATCTTCTTGACAGCAAATTCTTATAATTCCTTCGATATTTCTTCTTCTACATACATTCCCAAGCTTGCTTGAAATTTCTTAGCTCGACTCCTTGTCAAAGGACCATTTGGTAATGTCCAAGGATCCTTGTCAGCCCTTTTATTCACATCATTCTCCTCCTCTTGAAAAAGATTTGCCCTCAAATCTACATCATCATAAGGAGAAAGATCAGCAACATTAAATGTAGCACTCACATTATACTCACTAAGTAAATCAATTTTATATGCATTGTCATTGACTTTCTCCAAAACTTGGAATGGGCCATCTCCTCTTGCATGTAACTTACTCTTCCTTTGATTTGGAAACCTTTCCTTTCGAAAATGTACCCAAACCCAATCAATCACCAGGTGCGAATTTCACCTCTCTTCTCCCTCGGTTTGCAACATCCGCATAAGCCTTGTTTTTCTTTTCAATGTTTGCTTTAACTTTCTCATGTAAAGCTTCACAATTTCTGCTTTTCTTTCACCATCTACACAAACAAATTCACTAGAAGGCAAAGGAACAAGATCAAGAACTGTTGGTGGATTAAAACCATAAACTAGTTCAAACGGTGAATAACCCGTAGAAGAATGTATAGAACGGCTGTATGCAAACTCAATGAAAGGCAAACAATCTTCCCAAGTAGCTAAATTCTTCCTTACTATTGCTCTCAACAAAGTTCCCAAAGTGCGGTTTACTACTTCAGTTTGTCCATCGGTTTATGGATGACAAGTAGTGGAAAATAAAAGCTTAGTTCCTATTCTACTCCACAAAACACACAAAAAATGAGACATAAACTTAGTATCACGATCTGAAACAATGGACTCGGGAATTCCATGTAGCCGAACCACACTTCCCTTAAGAATAGATCAGCAACAACACTTGCATCATCAGATTTATGACATGGAATGAAATGTGCCATTTTACTGAATCTATCAACAACCACAAAAATGCTATCTCTACCTTTTGTAGTCCTTGGTAATCCTAACACAAAGTCCATACTAATATCCATCCAAGGTGAACTAGGAACAGGTAAAGGCATATAAAGACCATAAGGCATAGACTTAGACTTAGCTTGTTCACAAGCAATATAAGCATTGCAAATTCTAGTGACATCTTTTGTGACACCCTCGACCTAAGTCCTACGTCATTTTAACGTCATTACATGCATTTTGTGCATTTTTGATTAAAATGCATTATAGTTTGATATGATATATGACATGAACATGAATTAAATGATTTGGAAATGGAAATATATGAATTAGAGATGTTAAACAAGAGATGTTTTAAGTTCGTTTATCGTCGAAAGACATAAACGGAGCCAATTAGGGTTTTTGGCTCGCGCGACCGAAATATGTTGGAAACGCGCAATATTTTAAAGTAAATGATTTGGATATGTTTTGAATATGATAATATATGATTTGAATAAGAGTTATAAGCTATTTTATAGGCTCGTTTGCCATCGAAAGATACAAACGGAGCTAATTAGGGTTTTTGGACCTGCGCGACCGAAAAATGCCAAAATCGCGTAAAATATGAACCCTATGATTTTGATATGATTTTATGTGTTTAAGAATATGATTTAAAGAGTTTTGGGACCAAGATTTTACAAACGAAGTCGTACGGTTTCGGTTCCGTGAAAATCGTCGAGGTTCGGACTCGGTTTAGAGCACCGATCGAACCGCGACAAATTTTCGGATTCTGATATTTACGAAACTTCAGACATGTGTTATATGTATTATTTTGACACTAAAAACAAGTTTTAAGTAGGTGCTTTCTATGTTTAAAGGATTGGAATCAAGATTTGAAAGATTGGAAGAAAGAATGAAAATGCTTAAGTGATAAGTTATGTTTAAAGGCCAATTAGTTAATTTTGTGGGAAAAGAGGTACCAAGCAGCTGCTGGGCATTATTGGGATGTGTAGTAGGTGCTGGAGAGGTGGGTTTGATGGCTGGACAACAAGGAAAAATTGGTGAGAAACGTTGGGAAAGAGAGGAAGAAGAGAAAGAGAAAAAAAGGAAAGAAAAAGAAAGAAATCCAAAATGGAACTTCAATCCAAACTTTCAGAGTGTTTTTGGGATGTTTATGAAGTGATTAAAAGGGTTAAATAAGAGAGGGAACTACTGGAAATCGTTTGGGAAAGAGAAACAAAATTCTGGGTTCATTTCTGGATTCTAAGGCAGTTTTGAGGTTGCTACTTTGGAGGGTTATAACTTCCAAATGGTGATGCATGAGTGCGTTTGGGCTATATGGGATGATAGAAGGTATGTTGGTTTATAGATTGGTCGTTTTAGTTTGCCGGAAAACCACCGGAGGTGGTCGGAAAAGTGGCTGGAAGTTGGGTTGAGAGATAGGCAGAATCTGAGTTCTGGGAAAACAGTGTTGAGGAGCCAACTTTGGGGACTTATATCTTCCCATCTAGAGGGTTTCTGGGAATTTAGCTCTGGTGGTTTGATAGAGGGTATGTAGAGGAAAAGTATGGTGGTCTTAGTTGGTCGGAAACGTACCGGAGGTGGCCGGAATAGTTGCTGGAAGTTGGGTAGTCAGTTAGGCAAAATCTGGAATTTTGAAAACTGTGTTGAGGAGCCAACTTGGGGAGCTTATATCTAATAATCTAGAGATTTTCTGGGGATTTGGCTCCAATGGTTAGATAGAGGGTATGTAGCGGAAGAGAATGGGGGTAGTATCATGCTGGAAAGCTACCGGAGGAGGACGTACGGTCATTGGGAAGTTGGCTCGAGAGGCTGTTTGTCAGGCTGAAACCAGAGGGAGAAAGGAAGAGGGACCAAAACGCTGCGTTTTGGTCATAGTCCAGCAGCCCAAAACGACACAGATTCCTGTGTTTTGGTGAAAATAGCGCGGCTAGCCCCTGATTTTGGTAAAATTTGCATTTTAGCCCCTGAAGTTTATAATTGCTTATATTTTTTACTCAGAAACTTTTATAAATTATGTTTTAGCCCTACCAACCTAATTTCGACGTCCTGAATCCGTTTTTGAGGTCAAAAATTTATTTGGAGATCATTTTAAGCCTAAAATTAGATATTTAAATATTTTATTAGAGATTTTATTTATGAATTTATTTTAAAGTATTAAAGAGTTTATTTAAAGTTTATAAATGGTTTTAATAATTATAATTATGATTAATTATAATTATTATATGTTAAATAGAGATTGTCAATTATTTTTAGTATGATATTAAATGATTTTAAAGCAAAGATTTTTAGAGATTGAGTTTTAAATTAAAGAAAATTATATGGATTGAAAATAAAACTCAATTAAATTAGAGAATTAAATATTAAAGCATGCATCATAGCTTATATAGAGTCCTGATTTGATTATTGAACATGGTTGCTATGTTATGCATTATAGGAGCGTCGAGTCCTCGAGCAGGGCGGGGTGAATTACCCGAGACCCAACCGAGCCCACAGCAATATAGTAAGTGTTAAACTCACTTACTTACATGTAAAGAGATGGCTATGTGTTATTGCTTAATATGTTATATTAAATTGTTTGGACCGGTAATGAAGCCCGGTCAACTGTGATATATAAAAAAGAGATGTTATAGTTTATTTGAACTGTTGGGACCGGTATTGAAGCCCGGTCATCTTTGTTATATGGAAAAGAGATGATATGTTTTATTTAATGGTTTGGACTGGTATTAAAGCCGATCAACTGTGATATGTGAAAAGTGAAATGATATAGTTATATTGATTTGTTTGGACCGGTCAACCAGAGATATATGATATATGAAATATATTGTTTGTGGTTCCTGAGTCGGTACTGAAATCCGACCAGTCGAGTTATTTAATCTGATATATATATATATATATATATATATATGTTGCTTTCACCGGTATTG
>CANUEY010427548.1:0-15467 GCA_948099555.1 Croton setiger
GTTGTGCGATTAATTTCTAGCGATGTTCCTAAATGGCGTTTTTCGGTCATTTGCGGAAATAAAATTCAATTATTGAAAGCAATTAAAGTGCGGAATTTAAATGCGGAAAATAAAGACCTAAAACTAATTACAAAACCGAATCCCTATTAAATTACAATTTACCCAATTCAATCCCCAAATAAAATCCCGAATACCCGAAAAAATATAAAATAAGAATTTTAAAATTCTTTTGCGATATTATCGGTAGGTCCCTGAAATCTTGAGAAAGCTCTAAAACAATCGTCAAAACAATTAACAACATACAAATGAAATACATAACTAAACTGGAATTTGCCAAAGGTCCCGTGCACACATCAAAATAATATTTAAGTTCACAATTGGGAATTTTGCGATTCGGAACCTCGGATTTTTTTTTTAAAAAAACTTCAGCTCTTGGATTTTTCTAGCCAGCCATGAAAGCTGGTTTACAAAAGTTCCAAAGTGCAAAATTCAAAGGTTCATACAGTACCATGCAAGGGCTTATGAACTAAAATAAATGTTAGCATGAGAAATGAGATGCTGTATGGAACGGCTAACTAAAATAGTAAAGGGAATGGAAATTATGAACTGTACATAAGTGTAAGAATTCCCCTACAAATTTATCTTTTTCTTTTTAACAAACAAGTATTGTTGGTTCAAAGATCACGACTTTGTGAACAGCTTCAATCTAACCACATTTACAAACACAAGCTTCAAAATAACGACAAGACTCAGAACAATAATACAATCTGAAATTATCAACATGAACACAACCTGGACAGCCCTCTTTCGCCTTCAATGCGCCTTCTATGTAAAGGCTCCCTTTTTCTTCGTCGTCTGACGTTGAGCCTCCTTTCTGTCTTCTCTCGTCAGTCTCTTGTCGTCAATAGCTTCCTCAAGAAGCTCTCTCTTCCCTCCTTTGATTTCCAACTGGGAATCGTTGGTTCCCTGTCTAGTTTCGTTTCCCCTTCGTCTCTTTCGATCTTCAGTTTCTTTCGTGGTTCTTTCGTTCTATTTCCCTTTTTTTTGTTTTATTTAGCTTCAAAACGACGCCGTTTGGCGTCAAAATAAAATAATCTGATGATTTAAATTGGGCCGGACGGATTGACTTTGAATCGAACCAATCCGGTTTGATTCAAGTAACCTCTCCCTTTTTTCCTTCTTTTTTCTTTTAATTTCACCCTTTTTCTTTTTTTTTTTACAATAATAATAATAATAATAATAATAATAATAATAATAATAATAATAATAATAATTTTAATTTAATAATAATAATTTTAATTTAATACTTTAATTAAATTAAAGCATCAAATTAAAATTAAAACCAATCTAATAAACCCCTCTTTTTTTAATTTTCCTAATATATACACAAATTGAAATAAATTTTTAATTAAAAATCAAAATCAACAAATAAGAAAAAAGGTCACTTAAATAAAAATTAATCAATCTAACAGAAATAAACGTATACATTTAATTACTATATATATTTATTATTATTATTTTTTTTAAAGGATGAAAGATTTAAAGAAGAAGGAAGGATTTTTTTTTTTAAACAAACAAAAATGTATTTGGAATTGAGAGAATTGGAAACTCGTTAAACTTAAAAAAAAAGTTCATCATTGGGTATTTTTCAATTTTAGATTTTGGGCAAAAATTGAGCGTCAACACCAGGAGAAGGATGCAGGCTAAAAAAGACGCTCTACGAGTTAAAACAGTCACTGAGAGCATGGTTCGGGAGATTTACCACAGCCATGAAAAAAATATGGATACAACCAGAGCAATTCAGACCACACCTTATTCCTCAAAAAAGAGAAATGTTTACAACTTGCTTTATTATCTATATAGATGATATGATCGTCACAGGTACTGATAAGGAAGAAATGAATGCTTTAAAGGAAAGTCTTTTGAAGGAATTTAAAATGAAAGATCTTGGAAGCTTTAAATATTTCCTTAGGATAGAGGTCTCAAGGTCAAAATGAGGAATCTTCATTTCTTAGTGAAAATATATTCTTGATCTACTTGCAGAAACAGGGTTGCTAGATTGTAAACCTGTTGATACTCCAATGGTAATTAATCATGGTTTATGATTCATAGAGGGCACTGAGCTAACAGATTGGACATAGTACCAAAAACTGGTAGGGAAACTCATATATCTCTCACATACGAGACCAAACATAGCTTATGCTGTGGGAATAGTCAGTCAATTCATGCATAGACCATAAAAATATCATATGGAAGCAACACTGAGGATTGTCCGATACTTGAAAGGTTCTTCAGTTAGAGGTGTGATGTTCCGGAAGAATGGTCATATGGAAATTCAAACATTTACTGATGCAAATTAGGCAGGTAACCCGGTCAATAGGCGATCAACTTCAAGTTACTTTATGTTTATTGGAGGTAACCTCGTCATTTGGAAGAGTAAACAACAAAAAGTGGTTGCTCTTTCAAGTGTTGAAGCTGAATTCCGAGGAATTGTCAGAGGACTCACGGAGGTTTTATGGCTAAGGAAGTTATTGAACGAAATTGGATTCAAGTCAAGTACATGTAAGCTAATGTGCGACAATAAGATTGCGATAAGTATTTGAGAAAATTTAGTTCAACATGACCGAACAAAGCATGTTGAAGTAGACTCGACACTTTATAAAAGAAAAGATTGAAATAGGAGTCATTAGACTACCCTACACACGGTCAGAAAAACAATTGGCTGATATACTAATCAAGGCAATTCTAAGGAAAGTGTTTAGCGAGGTTCTAAGCAAGTTGGGTGTTGAAGATTCTACAACATAGCTTGAGGAGTATCAAAAACAGAAAATAGAAAGATAATACATTGGAATCAAATTCAAAATACAAACAAAATTAATCCAAAAAGAGTAAAAGTAGTAGAATTTGTTATTGTTACATAGTATAAATATGTATAGCAGAATTGAAAATATATACAATAAAATGAGCATTTTGTTCTTCATTACTTCCTCTCTTCTTTAATTTTGTAACATTCATTCCCTCAAATCAATCCCACGAGAGTGCCCTTCAAGCTCAATGCTCCTCTGCCCGTGCGAGGTGCTAATCCAAACCCTTTGACGTTAAATCTTTTTCCGAACACGACGCTACGCCAGGGAGCCAATCTTGGTTTGAAACCCGCTCCCCACAACATCATCATCTGAATTTCTATGCCCTCCAATCAACCATTGGTGATAGAAGCCCACCTACTATAGGGAATTCGCTTCCCAATCATATATGTATAATTATATGAGAGTGTGCATCCCTTAACTCCACCCACGCGCTATAATGATCTACTATTTTGCAGCCTAGCTTGCTGCCTAGGCCATGAACTAACCTGGTTAGTTGTCAATCACTTTCTCACCTGTGTCGTAAACTCTCACAACCTTGGAACTTACTTTCTCCAGGGGCGAACTGAATGACAATTTCTCCAATGTGATATTGGCCCCAATGCCTCTTCATACAAAGATCATCTTCTCATCATCACCCAAGAGGATGGCAACAACTCACCTAGTATGATTTTGTTTCTTCTTTTAGTTCCAACTTATGCAAACCTCACCGAAATTGAGATAGCGATCTTATTGACAAGGAACAGCGATGCATTGCAGCCGTGTGGTATTGAAACAATACAATCTTTAACCTGAAAAAGTTCTCCAAATATTGTTTCAGAAGAATGAACACTTTAACAAGCTCCCAACCATGAATTGTAAGGACGCTTATCATGGCCCATCAAACTCTCATATTTATCAACTTGTGCATGGCCATCTCTGTTTCAAAACATGTTTTAAAAGTCATGTTAGATACACAAAATCTACTTAGATACACAAAATCTAGTACCGCTAATATTATAAAATATACTAAAAAATTTTATTTAATGTAAATTTTTATAAAATATATAAAAAAAAATTGTTGAAAGAATAACATCAAAACTCTATTTTTTTTTGTTAATAGTGTATCTCTATCAAACTCGCAGTTACAAAACCACCTATGATTAGTTGACTGGCGGTTCAATTCCTGTTCCATCATTTCCAAAACCGTGAACTAGTAACGGATGCCAGCCTTATTTTATTTTATCAATTAAAGCTGAAGCAAAATGAGACAAAGGTATGTATGCTGCTTTTAGTGAACCACTGTCAAGAAGAGCATCTTAAAATAATTATGAGTATAATCATAACATCGTAAATTAATAATCATAAATAAAATCACATTTTTATGAAAACATCAAACAATTATGATGAAGCAATCATGATGTTCTAATTACAGCTCTAGCAAAAGGCATCAGCAGCAGCAACTGCATTTTCCCTGCAAGTCGTATTATTCTATAGAAAGTTTCAATCATCATCTTCATTATAGCACTAATGAGAATTGGTCTTTATATTATATTCATAGAATTCCATAATTATTTACAAGTTATTGTAGTAAAGCAGAAGATGCTTCTTCTGTAAAGAGATTATTATTTTCTTACAATTTTTGCTATTAAAATCCAATTCATTCATAGAATTTGTACACTAAAATGATTCTATTGCCATTTAACTAGCTTTTGACCATTATTTTTAAGGGACTGGAGTATGTTAACAAGAAAAGAATTAAACAAAGTTTTTACTTTATTTGAAGAAAAAGTAGTAAAAGATACAAAAAATAAAAACAGAATAAAGATGGAGAATATTAGATAAAGCATCTTTAAGGGCAAGGCCTCATCTTAAGCTTCTCCATTGCTTTTGAGGAAGTCCTCACCCTTAAGCTTTCCCTATTGCTTTTGCTTTCTTCAAGGTCCCCCATTTCCTAAATCATAAATTGCTGTCACACCCTTGTTTGGTTCTTGCTTTTTCAAATCGGTACCTTTGGTGTTTCAAATTGTAAGCGAACCCAACAATTTGATCATTCTCTCAATAAATAATTTCCCTCTAAATTTTGATCCCTCATGTTTTTAGTTTACATGATAAAATTTTCATTCTCTGTACATCAGTACCCAATATCAAATATCATACATCATTTTTATCCAACTAAATCATGGATTTTCTCTTTTTTATAGAAGTTGGCTTTGACACTATAAGTGCTCCTAATAGTGGTTACAATATGATAATTATTAAAAATTTCAGGGCTTTATAGCAATTTATTCTTCGTTTTTGCTCCCCTTGCCTAGAAATTAACTTTGCTGCTGAAAACAAAAAGAGGGAAAACTGTTACCAGATTTGCTATCTTTGCCATAAATTACCTTTAGGCATCTTAATTCTATTTCGATTTCATTTTAGCAAACAAAATAAACAAAGCAAAAGAATCTATGAAAGTAAAAAACACCCATCAAAGCGGCCTTGCCTAAAAATCTAAAAAAATGACAAACTTTGTCCTCTCAAGTGGGGGTATCGATACTCTATTAAAGAGCACTTGAGCTTGCATGCTTTTAAACAACGCATACTCTTTACACTTCTACTGCAACAACTTATTGTGATATATATTACTACTTTAATTTTTTTTTCTTTCGATCAAAAACTTTGATCATTCTCTCTTTTATACTGTTATATATTCTATTGTAATTGTAACATGGAGATTCCTTCAAAGTTCAAAATGTCGAATCAAACAAAAAGCAATATGAAGCTGGAAGTGGAGTTGGCAGATGCTCTCTATAGATAGCAAAGATAATCTGAACCTATTTTTAAGTTGTCTTGCAAACCAGAATTTGTACTGCATTCAAACCTCAAATATTTCGAACACTTGAGCTTGCATGATTTCAATAGCTCAAAAATGAATCCATTAGATGCTAAAGATGACTTCAAGCTGAAGGATACAAAGCCTCAGCTTGGAGAAAGATGGCCACATGGAGGATTGCGTGGTGGAGGTGGTTGGATTAGCAGTGACAGAGCTACAAGCACATATGATCTTGTGGAGCAGATGTTTTATCTGTTTGTTCGAGTTGAGAAGGCGAAAGATCTTCCTACTAACCCTGTAACAGGAAACTTGGATCCATATGTAGAAGTGAAAGTTGGGAATTATAGAGGAAAAACGAAGCATTTTGAGAAGAAAACAAATCCAGAATGGAAACAAGTCTTCGCATTTTCGAAAGACAAGATTCAATCTTCAGTGCTTGAAGTGTTTGTTCGAGAGAAAGAAATGGTGGGAAGAGATGACTACGTAGGGAAGGTAGTTTTTGACTTGCATGAAGTTCCTACAAGAGTACCACCTGATAGTCCTTTAGCACCTCAATGGTATAGACTAGAGGATCGACGACAGGTGGATAGTAAAGTTAAAGGCGAAGTAATGCTTGCGGTTTGGATGGGAACACAAGCTGATGAAGCATTTCCTGATGCTTGGAACTCAGATGCTGCAACTGTACAAGGAGAAGGTGTTTATAGTGTTCGATCAAAAGTTTATGTATCACCAAAACTTTGGTACCTGAGAGTTAATGTCATTGAAGCTCAGGATATGGAGCCACAAGACAAAAGCCAACAACCTCAGGTTTTTGTCAAGGCTCAAGTGGGAAATCAGGTACTTAAAACTAAGCTATGCCCAACCAAAACCAGCAATCCAACATGGAATGAAGATTTGATCTTTGTAACTGCAGAGCCTTTCGAGGATCAGTTGTATCTTACTGTAGAAAACAAAGCAAGTTCTGCAAAAGATGAAGTTATGGGGAGGTTAACTTTGCCTCTTCATATCTTCGAAAAGCGATTAGATCACCGCCCTGTTCATTCTAAATGGTTCAACCTTGAAAAGTTTGGGTTTGGTGCTCTAGAGGGAGATAAAAGGAATGAGCTCAAATTTTCTAGCAGACTTCATTTAAGAGTTTGTCTTGAAGGTGCTTATCATGTAATGGATGAATCAACAATGTATATAAGCGATCAGCAGCCAACAGCTAGACAGCTTTGGAAGAATCCAATTGGAATTTTTGAAGTGGGTATTCTTAGCGCGCAAGGGCTTAGTGCGATGAAGAAAAATGATGGTAAAGGAAGTACAGATGCTTATTGCGTAGCCAAGTACGGATTGAAGTGGGTCCGAACAAGAACAATCCTTGAAAGCTTCAATCCAAAGTGGAATGAACAATATACATGGGAAGTTTATGATCCTTGCACAGTGATCACAATAGGAGTTTTTGACAACTGCCACTTGGGTGGAAATGGTGGCGGAGGTAAAGGTGACACGAGAATCGGAAAGGTAAGAATTCGATTATCTACACTAGAAACAGATAGAATTTATACTCACTCTTACCCGCTGCTTGTTCTCCAACCATCTGGATTGAAAAAGATGGGAGAACTGCAGCTAGCAGTTCGGTTCACCTGCCTATCACTTGCCAGCATGATTTATCTTTATGGTCACCCACTACTACCAAAAATGCACTATTTGCATCCATTCACAGTTAATCAGCTTGACAGTTTAAGATTTCAAGCTATGAATATCGTAGCAGTCAGGCTCGGGCGAGCAGAGCCACCACTAAGGAAAGAAGTAGTGGAGTACATGCTAGATGTGGATTCTCACATGTGGAGCATGAGAAGAAGTAAAGCTAACTTCTTTAGGATTGTGTCATTGTTTTCTGGTGTAATTTCAATGAGCAAATGGCTAGGTGAAGTATGCCAATGGAAGAATCCAGTTACTACAGTTCTAGTACATGTTCTATTCTTCATACTTATATGCTACCCAGAACTAATTCTTCCAACTATATTCCTGTACATGTTCTTGATTGGAATATGGAATTATAGGTTGAGGCCGAGACACCCACCTCATATGGATACTAAACTATCATGTGCAGAAGTAGTTCCTCCTGATGAACTAGATGAGGAGTTTGACACTTTCCCAACATCCAAGGCACAAGACGTAACAAAAATGAGGTACGATAGGCTTAGAAGCGTTGCAGGAAGGATTCAGACGGTAGTGGGGGATATGGCAACACAAGGGGAAAGATTTCAAGCTCTGCTAAGCTGGAGAGATCCAAGAGCAACATGCCTTTTTGTGATTTTCTGTTTTATTGCAGCTATAGTGCTCTATATAACACCTTTCAAGATAATTATGTTGGTTACAGGCTTATTTTGGCTTAGACATCCTAGATTTCGAAGCAAGCTACCATCAGTTCCGAGCAATTTCTTTAGAAGATTACCATCTCGAGCTGATAGCTTGCTTTGAAAAGCAGAAACCATAGGAAATTGGTTCTTACTTTGTTTTTAATTTCCATAATTTTATTGCTTTAATGCTTTTACTGAACTAAAGTTTAACAAATTTTCTCTTTCTTCAATAATTAACTTAATTCAGTGAAATAATCATAGATCAAATTTCAAACGCAGTTCAAATTATAGAGGAAATCACTAAATTCTTCCTCTTCTTTCAAGAAATCAACTGTCCAGCCAAATTATCACTAATCACTGAAAAAAAAAATCAAATTCATTTCCGATATACCTGAATTTGTGAGGTTTAGCAGAGCTCAGCAAGCGTCTTCTCCACGCCATCAGCTGAATCGTTGAGAGAAAGGAAAGAATGAATGGTTACTAATGATGTCTTGTTTCTCCTAACTCAAATTTCTCTCTGTATTCATTCTCTGAAAACCCTTCAAAGCAATTCGATTCACCTCCGATCTACCTTGCCTTGCCTTTGAAGTTGCTGATCAATTATAATTAAGGGGTGTTTTTTTTTTTAAAAAAAAAAAAAGAGTGTTTCTTTAAACTAATGCTTTTTTTAATTGGTCAATTATGATTTTATAAAAAAAAAAATTAAGTACCAAAATAAATTTTGTCAACAACACGAAACTAAATATTTTTACAAACATAAAATTATCATTAAAACTCGACTTATATTTTCTAATCACAAATAGAATAATAGAATATATTAAATTGAAATTTTTGACATTAGTATTCATAAAATTATTATTCACTTGTAGCCCGGTTCCTTCATAATAGGCGTAATAATCGCGGCAATATCTTTAAAAGTTACGTTTCTGTCCTCGTTCCCAATGTTTACACTCGTGTAATTGTGCTTCTCCACTCATTTAACCATCCTCCACAACTCTTGACATGACTATTCAGACGCTCTTATACTCCACGTGTAAGTTGTCCCGTGCAGTTGTACAGGGGATACTTTGGCTTATGTTCCACTGCGCACGTCTTTTTTCTGCTCTCAGTTGTCCGGTACGTCATGCCTCCTTTTCTCGACCATGCAGTCACGACATCTTGCACAGCCTACTTCCTCTTCAAATATATTACGACGTCAATACTCTATATTTTCATCCCACATTTGAAGTCTCTCTACATTCTCCTCTTCTAGGTCTTCCTCGTCTATATCACTGTAGACAAAATGGACTGATGTTGAAGGTACATCAATCTCACTGTCAATATTGTCGTCTGATGGCACATACTTCTTCATCACTGCTAGAACTACTCCATGCAGACATCTCTTCCTTATTCTCTTCTCCAATCTCTTCATTTTCCCGTTCAACCGGACTGTGAACTGCTAAATTAACATTCTCATTTGCCCTATTTCGTATATTCCGGGTCGATACTCTCATGTGCAATGAAGTTTGTTTCCCTAACGATAAATAGTTTAGATTCAATAACAACTGAACATCGACAATTTGTTCCGCTGTTACATACAATTTCGACCAGTTGAATGCACACAAGTATAAGAATAGAATAGTCTCATCGTCCTGCATAATGATATACCGCCTGACGTCATTGTATTCTATTCACACCATAGTAAAATGCAGTAGCACCACGTTTACCTGACAAACTCTACATACCCTATCAATAAGTTGATTGAAAGACAATTGAGCATCGATGCATATTATTGCGTTAGCACGACTGTAATTCAATTCAACTACATCATCCACAAGTGAGAATGCACTGCTCCAGTATATATTAACAGAAATGGAGTTGTGTAGTCCATTTTCAACACTTTAATAAAATGTAGACAGATAGTATTTTTGAACAATACAAAAAAAATACAGACTTTCTTATAAAACTACAATTTTTTTTTTTAAACTGTTGTGGCTGTTTTGGATGTCTGCGGTTTTTATTGACAAGAAGTTCGATCAGTTTGAGAACTAATTTTTTGCGCATTCGTTAGCACTTGTACACGTGTTATATGTCCCATTCTTCCTCAACTACTGGATTGTATGTTATTTTGATGCCTTATTAACGATCTTTAAGTCAATTAATGCAAAGTTGGATGAAAAAATATTGCTTATTTTGAACAATTTATGAACGAGTTGTGAAATTTCTCCGAATAGTTTGTGAACAAGTTGTGAACTTTTTTTAAATAATTTGATTTGTTATAGTTCTATTTTGCTATAAATTATAACTTATTGAACATTTTGTTTTGAAACTTGAGTTGATGAAATTTGTTTTTAGTTTAGTATATATATGAATACGTTATGAATTTTCTTTGAACATATTTCAAACAGTTTATGAATAAGCTCTGAATTTTCTCTTAACAGTTTGTGACTTTACAAATTTTCTGCCAAAGGAGTTGAATGTTAGAGATAAAAAGTTAGAAGTTCATTATTTTAATAATATAGAATCATTTCAAACATAGTATGAACAAAAGTTCAACATAGATTGTTGTGGCTGTATTGAATATGAGATGAATAACCGTTGAACAATGTCTTTTTTATTTTTAATATTATAAATACAATTTTGAAACAAGTCAAAAATTGAATAATAACTTTGAAAATAAAAAATAAGACAATTTTTTTTAATAGCAGATATTCAACATATAATAAATAGTTCTACGTTTAAATTGTAATGAATGTTGAATATGTTGGAAACCATTGTTGAACAAGGTTTTTTTATTTATTTTATTTTTCTGAATTTTTTTTTTATTTTTTATTTAAAAATGGAAAAATTTGATTTTTTCAAAAGAATTTAATAAATTATATTTAAAAAAATTAAATTTTATTCAATTTAGTTAAAAATAAAAAATTATATATAAAAAATTAAGAAATCAAATACATAAAATGACAAATTAATTTTTCTATTTTTAAAAATTAATTCAAATTTTTTAATTAATGATGAAAGTGGATTAATATCTAGTAATTAATTTAGTTAGTAGGTTATTTTTTAAGGTGTTATTTTTGTCTCTATTTTTAAAAATTAGATTACTTTTGAGACATAAAACTTGAGAAAAATATTTATGAGTTTTGAAAAAGGGGTTTTTTTTTCCAATTTTTTATAAGAGAAAAAAATAATAATTCCTTGCATTTTGTTCAAAATAATTATTTTCAACCTGCATTTTATGATAATAATTATATAACATTTAGTCTCAGTATTTTGTATCCGTGTTAATATTTAGTTGTTTGTTAAAAATTCTTTGAATATTCTATTTATTTAGTCAATTTTTTTATCTGAAGTAAGAGAAAAGTTTTAAAGTACAAAAATGTCCCTGCCATTCCTCTGCCCGGCCCCTTACCTTGTGTTCTCCACACCCACCGCCGTCTACCACCATCACCGCCACACCTGATCTGAAATTATTTAATATCCACACACAAGAACAAATATTACATTCTGCAGAAAACAACTTAAAATACAGAAATTCGCAAGTCCTGTGTTCTTCACCACGATCAACTTGCTCAACTTTCAAATTATAGGATAATTTTCTTGCTTTTTAATTACCAATAATTTTCTTACTTTGAGAAATAAACAATCACACCTCTAAAAATATTGGAAATAAATTGAAAAGAATAAACCAAAGAAGGAAGGAACATAATGTTGTAATCATGAAAACAATTGAAAATTGAATACCCATATTAAAAACTAACCAAGTAGAGATTTCAAAACTGAAAAAACAAGAAAAATGAAAAAAAAAACCATCTGAAAAACTAACCAATTACTGATTTTAGAACCAACTAAATCGGAGGCCATTAACGAAATGCAGCGGCAAGGAGCTAGCTTTCTCAATTTAGAAAGTAGCAGCCTCACCATGTCACTGTCATCACCGCCGCACCAGCCTGCCTTCTCCGCCTCTGAAATCGTACAACCACCATCGAAACCCAACAGCACCAAAACCCAAAAAATAGAAATAGAATTATACAAACCCAGGCAGCGAGCTTTGATCACTTGGTCCGTTAATTGAATAGGCTTAAACAAGATTAAAAGAAAAAGATGGGTTAGAAACCCAGAGTTACATTCAAATTAAAAGCTTGGATTTCTTTTCCAAAGGAGTTTTTCTTCTATCGGATTGGAAATTGCAAAGAAGACAAAATTGGTGGGTAGTACCGATTGGCGGTGGAGGATATCGAAGGAAATCAGAAGAAGACATAATGGAGGAGGGTCAAATGGTGGTGGCGTCGACGGAAAAGAAGGAAGAGAAACCGTAGTAGCGATGAAAATGAATTTTTTTATTTTTTTCTCATTTATTTTTTTGGGTAAAAATTGTCTTTTTAAGGGTTAAAATTAACGTTAGTTCAACGAAGAATTTAATACAAAGAAATGAAGGGAATAATTAAATTTTTTCCCCTTTTATAACTGAGAAACCTGATATTTTCTTCAGCCCAAAACAGAGGGCTTTAAAATAATTCTCCCTTTTATTTATTAGATAATTCAAATACTAATTAATGGAAATTAAACATAATACCTATTAATAAAAATGATAGTAAGGAAGGTAACTTTTAACTTAAATGAGTTTGTTAAAGAGTTTGCAACGCTCATAATATGTTGTTGTACTTGAAGAATTTTTTTATCTATTTCAAAATTTTAAAATACTAATTGATGAACAAAGAGCATAATAAATTATGCAGTTGAATGTTGGAGTAGTAAATAATGAAACTACAATTTTTCTTCATTTAATATTTTCTTTATTAATTACTACATACTCAACCATATAATTTATTATGCATATCTTTGCTCTTAACAAACTGCATAATATATCTCTTAAAAAAAAGCATAATATATTACAACTAATCTGCTCAAATAAACACGTGAAAATTTCATTTTCTAATTTTTCTACCGCTTTTTATGGGTATCTGACCCGTTGAATCCATTTGTTAAATTGTCTAAATTCCAAAATCTATTGACTAAATTATGATTATAGATATTAAAATTAATATTAAAATTATTTGGACTAAATTGTCTAGATTTCAAAGTCTATGGACTAAATTATGATTATCTCTATTATATTTAAACATTTTTACGGTTTTTAAGAACAAAATGATCAAAATATTTAATTTGTGACAAAATAATACTGAAAATAGATGAAATAAATTTTGTAATACTCCAAAATCAAAACGTTGAAATGCCTGAGAGAGAGGAGTTAGAGAAACGAGCAAAAACGATGATGTTTTGCTGGATTTGGGTTGAGCAAATAGAGTTGTCACGCGCCTCTAGTTAAACGGCACGCACCGTTTTCTATTGGACAAGGGACTAAACTCAAAATTAGTGATAGTACAGGAGCTTTTTTATACTATTGGCCTTCTTCCTCCTTACCATTCAAATTAAGAAATCATAAAGTAAACCCTCAAGTAACATAATATTTTAATCTGAAAAATAAAAGATATTACTGGAGTCATTCTTTCTATAGAATTTTATTTCGAAACAAGAAATATGAATTCCATTGCCATTAGAGTCATCAAATCACAATCAAGGCCCAATCGTTCATTTTATCTATCAAAAAAATGGAAGTAATTCTTATAATTTCTAAATTCCAAATTTGTAAAGCGTAAATCCCACAATTTCCCTTGATTCAATGAATCCATAATCCTCTATCCCAAATTGTTCTGCCAAAACGGATCATGGTTGCTTCCACCTCAACACATCTCTATTTTAACGTTAGCTTCATTCTTTGTGTTGTTCAATCTAACACCGCTCAGATTGAAGCCTTTATCCTATGCATCTGACGATT
Source organism: Croton setiger (assembly GCA_948099555.1). NCBI lineage: Eukaryota > Viridiplantae > Streptophyta > Magnoliopsida > Malpighiales > Euphorbiaceae > Croton > Croton setiger. Next base: position 13,825 of record CANUEY010427548.1, read on the forward strand.
TACTTTGGTATATATATATAAAAAGGAAGAATGAAAACAGACACAAAAATATATGTATATATATGAATAAAACTAAAGGAATGGAAATGAGAAATGAAATGAATATATGTATAATTATAAACAAAAATATAACCTTGGTTGTAGGTAGCCGTGAAGAAGACAATCAATATGGGTTTCTAAGGTATTTTGTAAAATTACAAATTGGTCTTTAAAGTTATAAGTTTATACAATTGAGTCCCTCCAAAAATTTTGAATTCTTTTCGTTCCAGATTATAATTTTTGCAAATTATATTTTAGTCCCTGAAATTTTACAGTGCACGCAATTGGGTCCTTTAGAACTTTTAATTCTTTTCGGTTAGGTCCATTTGCCTAATTAATTTAAAAATATTGTAAATTGAGCCCTGAACTCACTGCTGGACTTCAATTGAACCCTTAGAAACTTTAAAACTTATGCAATTGAGTCCTTTTGGATTTAATTTAAAATTTATTTTATAAATTGGACTAGTTGGTCAATTAATTAAACTAAATTATGATAAATTTTATCAAATACAATTAATATATGATAAATTGAGTTTAATAATTAACATGAATAGCATTATTAAATATTTTAAATATAGTAATCGGAAGTTGAATTCAAACGAAATAAAAATATTCAAAAAATATTATTAATATAATCAAAAGAGAATAAAAAATTAAGTCATACATTTCTCTTCATATGAAATATAAATGAGGAAATTCAAAGATTTATATTGAATTATATAATCATCGAATATAGGAGGCGAGCAAGGGAATCAACCCGAGGTTTGATTTTAGTCTTGATTTTGAGGTAAGTATAAACTTTAAAAATGATAATTGAAATGATTTGTTACTTATAATTAAGATATTAATTGTTTGTTGAATCGGTACTGAAACCCGATCAATTGAATATATTGAAATTGATTATTTGTTGATTATTTATTGGATCAGTACTGAAACTTGATCAATTGATTATATTGAAATTGAGATGATAATACATATGATTATATAAATGTCATACAAACCATTCATACAGAATTTAATAAAGGAGTTGTGGTCATCTTGATATTGTATTTATGAAATTTCGCAGGCGGGACTCACGGATCATTATATGATTTTACAAGTAGTACCTACGGATCAATATATGATTTTATAGGTAGTACCTACAGATCAATATATGATTTTACAAATGAACTCTTAGGTTATAAAGGAACTTGATACTAGTTACTCATATGATATATGATATATGAAATTCCCGAGGCAGTATTTGGCTTGATGGATTACAAACAAATTAAATGGAATCACATGACATAAGCACATGCATATTGATGTCATTAATTATTAGGGGTAATTACTTTTGGGTCCCTGAGGTTTGGCCCAACAAACTCGTAGGTCTCTCTATTTTGGAAATTATATCAACGGGTCCCTAACTTTTGAAAAAATAGACTCTCAGGTCATTCCGTCCACTTTGGCCGTTAGTCAACACTAAATTACCTCTAAAAAATATTTATTGTGAGAACCGATGATACAATTACCTCTAAAAAATATGAGTTTTCTAATTTTTGTTAATTTATCCAAATAAAAGTATGAGTTTTCTAATTTTTGTTAATTTCTCAAAATAAACACTA
>CANUEY010427608.1:0-10652 GCA_948099555.1 Croton setiger
GTGCGCCTAAAGTAAGGATATACCTCGCCACATGTGAAACAGAGAGTTTCGCGTGGTTCCGACAGTACGCTTACTATTGGGCCACCCCTAGAAAGATTAGAAGTGGTTTTCGGCACCAAGGTGGGACACTTTCGCTGTTCGTTGGCATCATCAAGGAGATGTGTCAATCAAGAGCTACTCGTCATCCCGACTCACAAGAAGTTTTATAGAGAGAGAAGAAATTCATTTGAAATTCATTTTTTCATGATTTTTGAAAACTCATCATCATCATCATCAATTTTTGAAAACTATGCACATCAGATGCAAATGCAATTTATTTTATTTTTTATAAGTCCAAATCTTCTTCACAACTTCTTTAGGAAAGTGCCTTGTTTCCTGTAAAAAGGGTTAGGAGAAAATATATGCAATGATATGAATGTAATGGTAACCCTCACTTAACTTTAGTTAAGTGTTTTCCCTAGCAGAGTCGCCAGATTGTGAACCTTTACCGGAAGGCCCTCCGAGCCGCCGGGCCGATCCCACGAGGGAAAGTCGGTTAGCCGGGGATGTTCACTCGGGGTGATGGAATGTGTGTGTATAGAGTCGCCACTTAATTTATTTTGTTAAAGGGGAAAAATCAAGAAAGAACCCCTTAATGACTCCGTTTTGCGATTAACCTATTTCTAGGTTAATCGCCCCAATGAATGAAGTGTACTAGTCTTCGAACCCGAGGTGGATTCGGAGGTTATGTCATGCATTCATATCAATTGCCTTTTTCTCCTAAATGTTATGCAGAAATGAAAGATTTGGACGAAATGATCGGGAATGGGGAGGCCTGCTATCCGAGGTAATATCTCGAATATGCCTACATACTCTCTTTTGAATGAGAGATCAAGGTCAATGTACTTTGAACTTGCCTATTTAAAGGCGATGGAGGGGGGGGGGGGGGTGTATGCATGTATGCATGCTATGAGTGTGTGAAAGTGAATTTATGCCTAAGGGCCAAAAAGGGAGTTTATCGACTTCCGTGGTCGAAATGTAGGAGTTTATCAACGTCCGTGGTCGAAAAAGGAGTTTATTGACGTTTGTGGTCAAAAATGGAGTTTATCAACGTCTGTGGTCAAAAAGTGTGAAATTTAGGCCTAGTGGCTGAAAAAGGAGTTTAAGGACTTCCGTGGTCAAAATTGTGTTTTTGTTGGTCTAGGGACCGAAAATGGAGTTTTATGACTTCCGTGGTCAAAATTGTGATTTTGTTGGTCTAGTGACCGAAAAAGGAGTTTTACGACTTCCGAGGCCAAAATTGTTATTTTGTTGGGTTTCCTCTGGGGAATATTGATTCTTAGGCCTTTTGGCCAAAAGTGTGTTTCCGCTGGGGAAAAAGAGGTTTATTGGGCCTGGGGGCCAAAATTGTGATTTTTGGTGTGGCGGTACTGCCAAAAATATGTTTGTTTAGGCATTATAGCCAAAAAGTGATTTTAACGGCGCTGTGACCGAAAGATTTGATTTTGGTGGCGCTGCAGCCAAAAAGGGTGATTAAAACGGCATATTTCGCCAAAATGTGTATGCATGAGATGCAAATGTTATGTATGCATGATGCGAAATGTAGTATGATAGAATAAAATTGAAAAAAGAGAGTTTCAGAGTATACCTGTGATAGTTGACGTCCGCTCCTCAGCTTCAGCTTGATTTGGACTTATTTTATATATATGATTATGTATGCAATGCAAGTTATCAGAGAAATGCAATGCAGAAAGCAGTAAAGAATTGCCGTTGTGATGAAGAATCACCGTAGGCAAGAAGGGAGAAGAGAGCGGCTGTCAACACAACTCAAGGTGTAAAGAAAATGATGGTTTTAGGGGGTATTTATAGGTGAAATTCGGCCAAAAGTCAACAGAAGGCGGCCTGGGCTGCTGTCGAGGGCGGCCGGGGCTGCCTTGGAGAGCGGATAGGGCTGCCCTTGGAGGGCGGCCGGGGCTGCCTTGGAGGGGGGCTGAAGGCGCCCTTGGAGGGCGGCCTGGGCTGCCTCCAGAGGGCGGCCAAGGGCGCCTCCAGAAGGCGACCAGGGCTGCCTTCCTTCCTCGACTCGAGCGTTTTTCATTCTGGAGCCTTTTCGGGAAGTTTCGTGACTCCGATGGCTATTCCGAGGGCATTTCCGTGACCCTCGGGAAATTCCGGACATTTCAAGTACCATGAAGACATACTTCCGGTGCTATTTTACGAAAATGTCTGGTCTAGCGTGAATATTCGCAGTCTGTTGAAAATCATTTTCCGGGCCTCAAAATTCGAGTATTCACACAACATTTAAAAGCAAATCATGCAAAATTTCCTTTTGATCCCCACATTTTGCAAAAATTACGAAATTACCCTAGAATTATTTTTCATTCCATAATTGGCCCTTTACATTATATCATGACAACTAATCATCATTTAAATTCAATTTTCAAAGTATTCCATGAATTTCAGAAAATTGCAAACCAGCCCTTGAAACTTGTTTTTATGCACAATTTTTCATATCACACTTTCATGCAGCCTTACATGACTTTTCAAGTAAACATTATTCTGTTCTTAATCATTACCCTATGACATTTGACCCTGAACTTAAAACATAGTAAGAACAGAAGATGAACATATGGCTGAAAAGGCATTTAAGATCACCAAGACTGTACTATAATCAAACATGACAAAATGAAAGCACAAACAACAATATCATCTATTCCTATCCTGCACGTCCCTCTTTAAATAACATATAAAAACATAATAATTCCAACATGTCTAACATATCAATTCTAGAATTTCAATTACTTCTACATACAAAATAATGTGCCAATTCCATAAACAATTCAATGCAACCTCGGAAATGGCAGCCCTTACATCATCCAGCAACCGAACAAACAGACCTCTAGATATAGAAATGAACCAAAATGATAGAAGTGACAGAGACAAAGACCTGGAAATATATGATTTTTAATCCCAAGGCAGCAACATATATGACAACAATAGTAGGTAATCTAAAGTTTCCACAACTTAATGTTCATAGCAATTGTATGCAATTTTCATAAGAATTTTCATGCTACTAGTGATTCAAAGAGCATTATGACCTTTTTATAGTTTAATGCAATGTAATAGAAGAAATAACCCTCTTTATGTCTTTTCTAATTTCTGAACACAATGACTAAAATGCAATGGCGTAGATATGGATTGACCTTAATAACAACAATAAACAATGTCTACACAACAAAACCCTAACCTCATTCATTCCAGGACCAACATGACCACTAAGTGACAGATTTAAATTGATGACAGTTTTAGAGTAGAAATGGTTTTTAACTTGAGCCAATACCACTTGTTTCTGGAGGTGAACTAAGTACCTGCAATACTTGCAGACAAGTGTTCCATTTAATGGTGCTCTAGATCATGCAGAGGTATAGAAACAGAAATAGTGTCAAGCTGGGAAATCCAAACAAAGACGGCTTCTAGATTTGAAACACAACAGAATGCAACAAAGGAAAATGACATATAATAAAGATGAACCAACAAGCTTCGAATGCCCACAAGAAATTAGAATGAATACATATCCTTTGCCTACCAACATAATAAACAGATTGAGCACCAGGAAACCAAAATATTGAACAATAAAGGAACAACAGAGATAGTATTCAACATCTCAATAGCACAAACCCCATAAACACAGATTCAAGGCAAAAACAGTAAAACCGAAAACAAGCTATGTTCACAATTTCGACATTCTAAACTTCATGGATTCCAGAATGAAAATAAACTCAACCAAGAGATCATAACAAGCCATCTTTACTTAAACAGAAGGAAGCAATTCAAAACTCCAATTCACTCAGTTTTAGATTGAAATAAGAGGAAGCATAATCATTCAACAGAAACAAGCAACTTATTTAATCTGGTTCCCAAACTATTCTTCTCATATTATAATTTGAAGTAGAAACATAAAGATGAATCAAGAGTGCCTCAGATTGTTGTTCCTATTGGTTACAGAATCCAGCGGTTCTTTACAATCTCCAAGCTCAGTTTAAAATTGAAAACAGAAAAGGAATTGAATCCTACTTTGATTCTCGAAATTCAAATTAAATTTTGAATGGAGAATCAAAATGGGTCTTTACAGAAATTGAATTTAATGAAGAGATTTCTAACTTAATTCTCAATTTCGAAACAGAAGAAACCCTAAATTGAAAAATCGAAAACTGGAAACTTACAAATTTCCCACAGAAAGCTCTCTCTCTGTTCTCTCCAGAAAGCCCCCAATCTCTCTGATTTTTCTTCGAAAAATCTCCTCCTTCAATTTGCTCCAAATCTTCGCTTTTCAAGGGAATTCTTCGCGTACTTCTCTCTGTTGCAACTGTGGCTGACAGCCACCTACCACTGTTCCTTCTTTCCCAGTCGTCCTATCTCCTGTCTTCATCCACCATTACTCTTCTTCTCTCTCTTGGCTCGATTCAACGAAATCCCTGATTCTCTAGGATTTCGTTTTCTCTCTCTCTTCGTTTCTGATTTCCTTTTTTCTCTTTTCGTTCGTCTTTCTTCTTCCTTCAATCTGTTTCAATTTTCCTTCTATTTTTTTTTTTGTTTTCTGCTTAAATGAAATGACATCGTTCCTTTTAAGGTTGAAATGGCGTCGTTCATTCCTCTTAGGCGCGCCTTCCTTCTTACTGAAACGGCGCCGTTTTGTTCCTCAGCAAAACGACGTCGTTTTTGGTCCTTACAGGCGTCCCCCTTCCCTTATCTTTCAGTTATTTCTGTTTTTCTCCCCAGTTCTTTCCTTCCATTTGCAATCAGGCCTCTCCTTCCCATTCTAACTTTCCAATTCTTCCTAACTTCTTTTATTTCTCTTCAATTTAATCTTTTTTCTTATTTTTCTCCAAATTCTCCCAATTAAACCCTTCTAATTAATTTTTAATTAATAAATAATTAAAATTTTAAAACATACTACAATTAAAAACCAAAATTAATTAAAAACTATAATATAAAAGCTTTGCCTAATAATCTTAAAATTGACATTTAAGATTAAAATAAAAAATCATTCACTTTTAGTTCTTTTTATATTTTTGCAAATTGAAAAACAAAAACGCACCGAAAAACATATATTTTTTTTGTAAAAAGAAGGGAAATTTTGAGAATTTTCTTAAAACGCACCAAGGATTAAAACATTGAAATACATTTTTGAAAAGAGAAAAATCGAACTGACTAGAATTCTGGATATCCCGAGCTTGGAACTTTTATCATCATCGGTTCTTTTTCGGGGGCGAAAATCAAGCGTCAGCAGTTTGCCCCCACTTTGATATAAATTGTGCTTCACATGAATTTTTATCAAAGTAACAATTGACGCTAAGATAGAAATACTTACCTGGGGATTTGGCTGATCTTTGTTGAGAGCGACTCTTTCAATTCACTCCTCTCGTATTTTGATGGCGAACCCTATCTGAAGACGAACCCAGCACTACTGATCCTGAATCTTGATGACGAACCTTATCTGAAGAAGATAAACCCAGCACTACTGATCCTGAATCCTGATGACGAACTTTTTCTGAAGAAGATGAACCCAGCACTACTGATCCTGAATCCTGATGACGAACCTTATCTGAAGAAGATGAAACCAGCACTACTGATCCTGAATCCTTGCGACATCTGACACTACGGAACCCAGATCTTTGGCGCTTCCTCTTCTGAAGTTGCTACCGAGGTCGTACCATCCCTAGTTGGAAATGGCTTCTCCACATCTAACGAACCCAGCACTACTGATCCTGAATCCTTGCGAAATCTGACACTACGGAACCCAGATCTTTGGCGCTTCCTCTTTTAAAGTCGCACCGAGGTCGTACAATCCCTAATTGGAAATGGCTCCTCCACATCTAACAAACCGGTACTATGAAACCCGCATCCTTGCAAAATCTGACGCTACGGAACCCAGATCTCCACTCCTGTTTCATCAATTATTTTTATCCATCATACTCATCCAATTTGGTCCATAGAATTTTGATTGCCCCCTGCGCTAGAAGACGATGATCTATCAATCGTCTGAACGCGCATATGATGTAGGCCAAAACACCGCATACGCAACTTTAAATGGTACCACACTAGGGCTTCTTTTACTTTACAAGGCTCTGCTAGTTTTACGGCAGATAAAGGAACGCCACGATGATTGTTCGACTGTCACTGATGAGTTTAATTCGCCAAGCTTGGCATTGATCTTCAGAAGGACATTAGTAAGATACTGATCATTGTTCTTCTATGGAGATAGACATTGAGTCACAATTCCAAACTCTTTTGCGGAGACAGACATTGAGTCACAATTCCAAACTCAGCAAGATTTTTTTTTCTTCTTCCAAGGACCATGTATGTCATAGTTCTTTCCTTGGAATGTCGATGAAATTTTTAGACTGAATTTCTTCAAGTATTTTAGTGACCCTGACTGTAGATACAGCAATGTCTATATTGAGGATGCTTCTCAATTACATCTTGTCAGGTCTTCAACAGAAGTTCCTTTCATTTCTCCATATCTCATCAGATCTTGTACAAGTTTACGAACGTCACATCGTGCTGGCGAATTCAGCTTTTCCTTGTTCAAACTCAAGTGCTTATCTCCTGATAAGGCTCCGAAGGTTCCACCATTTCTGAAAATGGCTCCTCCACAATCGACGAATTTGGATTCAATGCTTATCTCACGATAAGGCTCTGAAGTTCCACTATCCCTAATTGGAAATAGCTCCTCCACGATTCAACAGATTCAAATTTCAATTGCTTATCTCCGATAAGGCTCTGGAGATTCCACCATTACTGAAAATGGCTTCTCCATGATCTGAATGCTTATCTTCCAATAAGGCTTCGGAGATTCCACCATTACTGAAAATGGTTTCTCCACAATCTGAATGCTTATCTTCCGATAAGGCTCCGGTGATTCCACCATTACTGAAAATGGCTTCTCCACAATCTGAATGCTTATCTTCCGATAAGGCTCCGGAGATTCCACCATTACTGAAAATGGCTTCTCCACAATCTGAATGCTTATCTTCTGATAAGGCTCCGGAGATTCCACCATTACTGAAAATGGCTTCTTCACAATCTGAATGCTTATCTTCCGATAAGGCTCCGGAGATTCCACCATTACTGAAAATGGCTTCTTCACAATCTGAATGCTTATCTTCCGATAAGGCTCCGGAGATTCCACCATTACTGAAAATGGCTTCTCCACAATCTGAATGCTTATCTTCCGATAAGGCTCCGGAGATTCTACCATTACTGAAAATGGCTTCTCCACAATCTGAATGCTTCATAGCTTGAACCGTCAGGATATCCTAGCCATGTTAGACATCTTCATTGATCCAACAACTCAGCCACAGCTTTACATTAGGGTCTTCACCCTGGTTTTCAACGGTTTTGCTTATCATGAAAGCAATCCCCGATCTGTGAATCACATCTTGATTCATTCTTCTTTACTCCTCAACACCTCCTCTGGCATATCAACTCCGACTCATTGAATTCATTCTGTTCAACTCTTTTTGGCTATTCATTCTTCATAATCCCATTACTGGATTACCCCAACGACCTTCTGGTCTTTCTGCTTTCTGCAGACGTCCTCCGGAACCTTGTGTTCCAATTGTATGGATTGTTCTCTGAATCTTTATTCTTCTTCAATTCAACTAGCTTGAATTCTTCTTAGCGGTATGACTACCGCAACTCATTCAGCCTGATGCTGTGATGCTTCTGCAACTGGTTTATCCATCTGATGGTTCCCACCATCTCAAAGGAATCTGTGAGATCCCATTATTTTGTCTTCGACACTGAATGACGATTCGGGCACTCCGGCCTTTCTAGTTTATTCCTAAAAATTCAAACAACAAATGCAAGATGCATGTGGGTTATTCATGTATGCATGTGTGTTTTTGTTTCATTGAGGTGTAAGCCTTCCGTGAAGCAGGGTCAGAGAACTGTCACCGAGATCTGTCTGACGCTAAAGAACGCTGAATTGCTGAAGGAATTCAAGTGTCAACCCAGTTGCTGACTTCTGCCTCTCATAGTCTCGGATTGTAAGACTGTGCGACACACACAAAGATTTTCCTATCTTATCCCCTCGGGGCTTTTCATCATTCTTCGAGCAAGCTCGTTGCCCCCGATTTTGCCCCTTGGTTAGAGCAAAGCACGATACACATAAAGACTCCTCTGTCTTGACCCTTTGGGACTCTCTCATCATTTTTCATACCAGCTTGTTGCCCCCTGATTAGAGTAATTGTTCCGTATTTCTTCATTTAGAGCTTCCTGATTCCCAAAGAAGCAACCTTATCTTTCACAACATGCTCCAACATTTTTATCTTTATACAAGTGTTTTCAACAAAATAGCTAACATTACTTCAAACTATCTTAAGTCACACGGACTCATAAATTCTCTCGTGTTTAGGGTTACAGTGTGTGCACTCGGCGTTCATCATGGTGAGCTAAAAATCACCATAGGCTTGTTTCGAAACCTAACCTCCACTTGTAGTAGATGCAAATTCAAATCAAGTCTTTCTTTTGGTTGTAATGGGGCCTGGGCCAAGGTTGGACAAAATAGAAAATTTTGGCTTTGTTTTGAAGGAATCACTTTTCTAGTGAACCACATGAAGCATCATTGATTTTTCTTCTGAAATGTGCTTTATTTCTTAAGAGTTCTTCTAACCTTTTTATTTCCAACTTTATTGCTTTGGAGTTTTCTACCTCTTTCTTATTTCCAACTTCGTTGCTTTTCATCATTATCTTGTTCTTTCTTTTGATTTTGATTTTGGTTGTCTTTTCTAAAGACTTTGATTTGTTGTTTTTCTTTTCCATTCTTTCTTTCATTTTTTTTATTCGACCATATTGTCGTTTTCTTTTCTTTTCTATGTATTTCATACATTGTTTTTATTCAATTACTTCCTTAGGTTTTCTACCTGTGTGATTCCTTCAAAAGGGGAAATGAGAAAATTGTTTTTATTTTGGCTGGTTTCTTATTCAGCTTTATAAATGACCGGTTTATGTTAGGCTAGAAGGGGCTCATCTAGAGGCTTATTCAAGTGGGTTGGCTTGTTAAGCTAAATGGTTATCCCTAATTTGCCTTTATCATTTCTGAATTTGCAACCCTAGCCTTAGCCTAAAAAAGGTCGCGAAGCAAGTTCTAGGATTCTTAAGCCGAGCTTGTGAACTCACTCACAAGAATTTAACAATGTTTAAGCTCAAATCTCACAAAATAATGAAATAATAGTTCAAAGAAATAAAAGCTATTCTGGTGAAAACACATACATAAAGACAAAATACTGCAACATAATTCAAATGTTGTTCTCAAGTTCAAAATTTGCTCAACACCCTCGAGCAAACACAACAAAACCAAATCATTCATCCATGATCTTCACTCTTAGCTAATCAGTTTTGAGGTGGCACTGCATTGCAATGGTCTAAGAGTGGGTTGGTTCTGATGTGGGCTGGCCTTTCTCCGGATTAGGCATCTTCCCTTGTTCAATTAAGTTCTGAATTTCGTGTCTCAGCGTGCGGCACTTATCTGTATCATGCCCTTTGACTTGATGGAACTTATAGTAAACCCGGAGGTTGAGAGATGTAGGCAACGTATTTGGGAGAGGTTTTGGTTCAAGTGGTCGAAGGAAACCCAGTGGTTAAAGCTCTTTTAGCACCTCTGACATTGGCATATTAAGTTCGGAAAAATCTCTCGGAGTTTTGACAGTCGCAACACATGTTGCTGCTACCGCAGGCTTGCTCCATTACTTGGAAGACTGGTTTCCACTGTCCGGATATCTTGTCTGTTTGTGCTTCTAGGCATAAGGCTTAATATTCAAATTCTTTAGGACCTGTGTGATCCCTAACTGAACCTTGGCATCAATCTCGGCTTTCAACTCGGCTTTTATTTCAGCCTTCATTCTTCTTATAGCAATTTCAAACTCACGAAGGTCGATGGCTTTGCTTGAACTCTCTCCAGCCATGTTGTCTATAATTCCCGTTTCTGGGTTTACTCTTCTGGGATTGGGATGTTCAGAAGTTTGACTAATCTTTCAGACGAGTCCCTGACCCACGTCGGCTCAGTGCCTTTCTGGTTGAATCAATTGTTGGCTATAACCGTCTCGGAAACAAAATGGTTAGAAATTGAAATGTATGCATGGATGCATGAAGATATTAAATTTGCACATCAAATGAATGAAAGCTAATGTTTCGATTAGCTGTCATGGAACACCGGTACTTCCGCGCAGCTGGTTGGAGACTTTGAAAAGTTTTTCCCGAGTAGGCGAGTATAGTTTAGCACAAAACATTTAGGATGCTGTTGACGCTCGATTTTTGCCCCTAAAAAAAAGTCGATGATGATCAATGCTCTGCGCTCGAGATATCCAGAATCCTCCTTGATCTGATCCGTTGTTCTTTAAAATTTTTAAAAGATTTTTACTCTCATTCTTAAAATCTCTTCTTATTTTCCTTTCACAAAAAAAGGGGAATTTAATTATATTATTTTCCTTAAAATCATCAATTTCCAAAATACATGTAAAAAAAAAAATAAAATATTTCTAAAATTATTTTATTTTCTCCTTATGTTGTCAAAATTGAAATATTTTGGTGGTCAATTTTTAATCCTAATGGGATTAGAAATTAAGAATTGGTTAAAAATTAGATGAATTTTGGAGAAATAGGTAGAATTG
>CANUEY010428401.1:0-14150 GCA_948099555.1 Croton setiger
TCTCGTTGTAGACAGTAATGTCTACAGGATCCCTCATGGGATTGGGTTCTCTTCTGTCGATCTCCTTCCAGATCGATAGAAGTTTGCAATAAAAGGTTTCGATTGAATCCGGTCCCTGCCTTAAGTTGTTTGCCCTAACAGTAAGGTCGAAGATTTGTAATCCATCTCTTCCACTACTGTATAGGGATTCGATGCCTTTTCAGAGATCCCTTGCGGTTGGGTAATCCAAGAATTGATTTACTAATTCTGGATCAATGTTTTCTACGATCCAGCTGATAACACTGGAATCTTCCTGTGCCCATTTTGTGTAATCAGCATCAGTAACCAGCGGGGGGTTGGCGATGATGTGCCTGAGCCTTCCCCTGCCATTAATGGCCAGATACATTAATCTTGACCATTTTGTATAATTGCTGTGATTTAATTTTTCTGGAATGTGTACTGATTGATTGATTATGGTTTCTGTTGCAGGTTTCTGAGAATTCAACTTTTGGAACAATTCCAGAAGCTGATTCAAGGTGTTTGATTGTTCTGGAGTCTCCATTGTGAAGGAGCTAACTTCATCGGCCATTGTTAGGAATTTCTGTTTCCAGGTAGATGATGAGCAGTCTTAAGTTAGGTCTTTTGACCAAAAACATTGAGGCTCTAATACCATGTTAAATCAACAACATAAAGAAAAGAAAGAGAAGGAGATGAAGATGAAGAATTGATTAAAAAACAGAATTGAAGATTGTAAATTGTGTGTTTTATTGAATTGCAAAGCTGTTTATATATTGTTTAAACTTGATCCTATTCTAAATTGGATTTGTAAACCTAACTTGATTAGTAATAAAAATCTTGGTATTCTTTTCCTTTCTGGATTATAATTCCTGCATTCTTTCATAGATGACCCTAATAAAAATGAACACTTGCTTAAACTGAATGGAGCCAAAGAAAGACTTCACTTGTTCAAAGCAACTTTATTAGAAATAGGCGCTTTTGACCCTGTAGTTAATAGATGTGAAGGTGTCTTTCATACAGAGTCTCTAGTAATTGTCTGTTATTACTTGAAAAAAGAATTTTTATGAACAGTGATGATGAAGTGATTATGCAACGTTTACAAAAGTTGTCATCTTGAAAATTTTTTTTTGCTACCTATCACAATTCTTGCTCATCCTACATTATGTAAATAAAAGGTATATTGTTTAACTATTATGATAGTTAATTGTTTATTGGATGCATTTTGTTTGATAGGTTATAATATTTAGAAATATCTACATTGTAGAGGAAGTTCTGCGAGATTTTCGATGAAATGTCAAATGACTGTAATGCGATGGTGCCCCCCAATATTCCGATCCTATCTTCACCATTGTAAGACATGATTAATTGTTTGCAGCAATTAGTTGAACATTGTTAAGGTTAGATTGTTGTAAACCATAAACCGTCCAAGCGTATGGTCTCTAGCATATCTATATAGATAACTAAAGAAAAGCTCAAGTGTAATATTTAAGGATGAGAAGCATAAAAGCTTTGAGTGCTAGATTTCCCACTTTTCTATTTTAAAAATTACATACATCTCCTTTTTTACGTGTATTGGTTCAAGTACAAAAAGAATAATGTAAACAGAGGCACATATAAGAATGATTTTTTTAAAACACATTCGCTCCCTCTCGTGTTTTCTTAGAGGATACGTGAACATCTATCTCCCATGATATAACGGTGAAACACGAAGAATTCTCAGTACTAGATTCTTTGACAGATGAACTGAAACAACATTCTGGAACAATAGAAGAGGAAAAAAGGTTGAGAGCTATAAGAAGAGCTTTGTAGAATTACTAAAATGTTAGGACCTATTTATAGGGTAAGAGTAACTTGAACAATTAATGTTGAAACATGTGGAATTATTTCAGCCTTTTAAAGGAAATATTAATTTAGACGTTTAAAATATTTTTTGCTTAAACTATTGATTGTAACATTGAATTAATTCAAAATGTTTCAAAATTCATTAGCAACCTACGTTTGAATTTTTGGAATTACACTCTCAATATTTTAATTATTGGAGAAAAATTAAATCTAGATAGTAGCAAAAAGGTGGGTTGATCAGCCCCTAATTTTGGTTTGGCATCCGTGTTTGCAAGTCATGTGCACACTATTAGTGTTCGTATCCTAAGACATTTAGTTGGTGTTGACGGCCCGATTTTGCCGCCGTTTTCCCAATCTAGTTTTTTTGGGCCGAAAAGGGTAAAAAATGTTTGATTTTGAAAAGAGGGCGATAATACAATTTTTGGTTGCAGTGCCGAATGAGTCGGTCTTAAAATTATTTTGAGTCGCCACCTATTTCTGGAACCGGTTTTTAGAAAACCCAAAAAATTTGACTCCGTTTTTTAATTTTGGATGAAGCAAGGTTGAACCAGAAATCCAGGTAAGCGGGTAGGGTATGTTAGCCGAAATTTCATTTCTACTAACGCCTGAATTTACCGGCCTCTGAAACCAATTTTGATTTTCCGAAAAATTCAAAGTTAAGACTGTTATTTTGAAAAACCGACTAGCGATGTTCCTGAACGGTGATTTAAATCATTTGCGCAAACACATAACAGAAAGCGATAAATCGCGGAAATTAAATCGCAGAATAATAAATAGCCCTTAGTTCTAATTATTCTTTCTCCGATTTTCGGAGAAAATAATTATAGACGATTCCTAAATTTTACATGCTACCCGATTTAAACCTGAAATAAAATCTCAGCGCTCAAAATAAACAATTTAAAGCGATGATGAAAAATTATAAATTAGTCATTGGGATTTGTAAAAATTACAAAAAGGCCCCGGGAGGGAAAATTGCCATTTGGCCCACAACATTTAAATAGCACAAAACAACATACAAAACATATCAAACATATCATTTAACAATTTGGATACAAAATATGTAAAATTACATTTTAGTCCTCGTATTTTGCAAAATTATACTTTAGCCCCAAAAGTTATTTTTATTACAAAACTAACCCAAAAACAATTTACAAACATTCAAAGCACATCAAAATGTCAAATTGGTTTAAAAGTGGAAAATTACCATTTTAGTCCTTAAAGTTTGGAAAATTGCATTTTTGCCCCATTTTGCAAATTTCATCCAAATTGATTCCATTTCATGCCAAATCTATTACATAATTTGATTAAACAAACAAAAAACAACATTTGGAAATAATTTTTACACAATTACACATTTGGTACCTTAATTTCACCAAAATTACAACATTGCCCCCTATTCCCAATTTCACATACGATCTGCCCTAAACTTCCCAAGTCAGTATTTATCATGTAATGTTATGATAATTCATCCCAATAATAATCAATTCACAGCAAATGAAGTCATCAAACAACACATATATTAGCAATTTGCAAATTGACCCCTAAAGCATGCCTTTCAACCATCCACACCACCATTACTAACTAGATAGCTTCTACATCAAACTCCATATGCTGCTGACAACCCTAAACATGTCTGCCTTAAGCCACACAACAAATGCAACAATCATAGCAGCTCAGTTAACCAGAAATACACCAAACAGCCTGCTTATGATCAACACAGCAATAACCAGGCACATGCATACCTATTTTCAACTCCTTCTTGAAGGCAGAAACAGACATGGCAGTTATGCAATGCAGAGACTAATCAAAGGGGCGGGGGAGGACCTATATGCATTCTGTAATGTTGGGAGGCATCAATGGGGATAGATTACATGCTTAAAACAGACTGGACAAACTGTGAAACAACCAGAAACAGGTGCATATGCAAGAGCAACCATTTGCACCAACGTTTATAAAAGGCCTGAACTGGGCTACATGCTCATACACAACATAACAGACACCCTACCAGTTTCGTAATATATAGACTGAAATAAGAAAGCTGGCTAGGGAAACAACCTAAACAGGGAAGTGAAAGCTGAAGAAAAGGCACCTTAGGGCTAAAACATATGATCAAATGTCTTATTTTGAAATTGGGGAATCAATAGCAGCAACACAAACAAAGCAAGCAGCCTAAACCTAACCTACCCCATACAATATGCAAAGCTGTCCAGTTCTAAACAATATTATATCCCTTGAAAACCAATTACTTAAACTTATCCAACATGGGGATGCAGAATGCTAAATAGAATCAACAGACATGAACCAAACCTCATGCATACCAAACAGAACCTTAGAATGCAATAACTCAAGGCATTCTACAAGTACTGAAGCATTTGTAGAAGCTCATCTGGGCACAACAACCTCCTGCAGACCGAAATATAACTAGGCACAACAGAAACATAGATTTGAAGCATAGCAAGACAAACACAGGATTGAGCAGAAAAGAACAACAACATTACAATTCAAACAGCAGATTCAACCTTAACCATCAACATAGAAACAACAAATAACAAACGCTCAATCTGGTTCCCAAACTTTCAGAGGCATGCTTGTATAGAAATAACAAATTGAATTATGTAAACTTAAGCTGAAAACAGAAAGGTACCTCAGAAATTCATCCAAGCTTTATTGAAATTCCAAAAATCTTTACAACGATTATTCTTTACAGCAGCAATAACAAATCCCTAATTCTAATTTTTAATTTCGAAACCTCAATTCCCAAACCAGAAACCCTAAATTGATTTTCCCCAATTTACAGACATCAAAACCCTAATCCCCAAATTCCTAATCTCAGAAATGAAATCCCTAAGAAAATCAAACCCAGAAAGCTTACTATCTTTCTCTCTAATTTTTCAAACCTCCAGAAGCTTTTCCCTCTTCTCTTTGATTTTTCTTTTTCCTTTCGAAAAATCCCCTCCCCTGCAACTGTAGTGATTTCCTTTTCAAGGAAATCACCCGTGGCTCCTGGCTGGCCACGTCCTCTTCTGGTTGCAGCCGTCGAAGCGTCCCCTCGACGCGTTTTCTTCAATCTCCTTCTTTAGTCTTTTCCTTCGCGCTTTTTACTTTCTGTCTTGATCACTTTGTAACCTCTCAGAAATTGTCGAGAGAAAGCCTCTTTCTCTTTCTTTCTCTGTTCACTTCACGTTCCAATTTCTTCATTAGATTACTGTTTGGTTTAGGTTTTCTTCTCTTCGATTTCATTCTGTCGAAGCCCTTTTTGTTCCTTTTTCAATTTCGATTGAAGGGCTTCTGTTTCAATCTTCAACTTCGATCATTCTTCTGTTTGTTTCAGTTAACGAAACGCTGCGTTTCGCTTTTATTTTTTTTTTTGCTTTTCTGTCGACCAAACGACGAGTCGTCCACTGCGTTTTGACCAAACGCAGTAGCTTCTTCTCCTTCTGCGTTTCGCCGTTTGATTGAAACGACACGTCATTTCAACCCTCAGTTTCCAAATCCACGCTTTCCCCCACAGCATTTTCCAGAATTATACTTTGGCCTCCAATTCTTTAAGTCCGTCTGCAATTATACCCTTCCTTCCTGTCTTTTCTTTTCCAATTTTCCTAACTTCTTTTATTTCTTTTCAATCTAATCCTTTTCTCTATTTTTCTCCAAATTTTCTCAATTATACCCTTCTAATTAATTTTTCAAATTAATTAAAATTAAAAACATACAACATACTACAATTAAAAATCGAAATCAAGAATAAAATATAAACATTTGCCATTTTAATCTTAAGATTGATTTTTAAGATTAAAATCACAAATCATTCTTTTTAAATTCTTTTCTATTTTTTTATATTTTTCTTTTGCAAATTGAAAAATAAAAACATACCGAAAAACATATATTTTTGTTAATAGAAGGGAAATTTTGAGAATTTCTTAAAATGTGTCAAGGATTAAAACATTAGACAATATTTTGGGAGAAGAGGAAAATCGAGTTGAGTAGGAATTCTGGAAATTCCGAGCTTGGAGCTCTTATCATCCTTAGTTATTTTTGGGGTGCAAAAATCGAGCGTCAACAGTTTGCCCCCACTTTGATATAAATTGTGCTCCGCACGAATTTCTATCAAAGTAACAATTGACGCCGAGATAGAGATACTTACCTTGGGGTTCGCCGATCTTTGACGAAAGCGACTTCTCTGCTTTCTTCGACGTCCGGTTGAAATTAGAAGTGGTTTCTCCAATTCCTGACAACTGTTTGAGTTGAAAGCGACTTCTCCACTTTCATTTCGACTTCTGGTTGTTTCAGAAGTGACTTCTTCATTTTTCTGACGACTGATCTGAGAGTGACTTCTCCACTTTCTCTAACCACTAATTGAATTGAGAGTGGCTTCTCCACTTTCTTTGACATCTGGTTGGGTTGAAAGTGACTTCTCCACTTTCTCTGACGACTGATAGGATTGAAAGTGGTTTCCCCACTTTACAAGGCTCCGTTAGTGTTGACGCTCAATTTGTGCACCCCAAAAAGTATCCGAGGATAATAAGAGCTCCAGGCGCGGAATCTTCAGAATTCCCACTCAGCTCGTTTTTCCTCTTTTCTAAAATATTTTCCTAATATTCTAATCCTGTTTGTATTTTAAAAGAATTCTCAAATCCCCTTCTAGTTTCAAAAATATATGTTTTTAGGTATGTTTTTATTTTTCAAATTGCAAAAAAAAAAAATATATAAAAAGAAGAAAAGAAGAAAAAGAATTCAAAAAGAATGATTTGTAATTTTAATCTTAAAAATAAATTTTGAGATTAAAATGGCAAATATTTATATTTTATTTGTGTTTTCGATTTTTAATCGAAATATGTTTTATGTTTTTAATTTTAATTAATTTGAAAAATTAATTAGAAGGGATTAATTGAGAAAATGTGAGAAAAATAGAGAAAAGGATTAAATTGAAAAGAATTGAGAGTAAAAGGAAAATTAGAAAGGAATGGAGGACTTAATTGCAGGCGGACCTAAAGAATTAGGGGCCGAAATCTAAATTCAGAAAATGCTGAGGAGGAAAATAGAAGTGTTAGAAAGAAGAGATCAAAACACGCCGTTTCACTACGAAACGGCGTCGTTTTGTTTAAACAGAAAATAAAAAATAAATAAATAAAAGAAACAGAAAGAAAACGGATCGAAGCAGAAGGCTTCCATGAAGTTGGAACATAAAGAAATCGAGAGAGAATAGAGAGAACGAGAAGAAACCTAACGACGAAATCAAACGGAAAATGAACAGAGGAAACTTGAGATCGAAAACGAGAAATCAACAGTGAAAGGAGGAAAGAGAGTGTGTTTGATCGAGACAGAAAGTGAAAGAAGAAAGAGAAGAATGGATAGAAAGTGAAGAAAACGCGTGGTTGAAGACGGTGTCCGCAGGAGCCTGTCAATCAGCCGAAGCATGCTCAGGAAGGAGAAGCTTGCCTTGAAAAGGGAAGCCAGAGTCCAGAAGGAGGGGGAGTTTTCGAAAGGTAGAAAAAATGGGGGAGAGAGTTCTTTGAAATTGTAAGTTCTCTGTCTTCGATGTAGGGTTTTCGTTTTCTGTTCTTAAGGAATTGGGCGAATTGTGTGTGTAATTAGGGTTTTTGTACTCCAATTAGGGATTAGGGTTTTCGAATTAGGAATTGGGAAAATCAATTTAGGGGTTTTGTAAATTGAGGGTCTCTGTGAAATTAGAATTAGGGATTCGTTTCTATTGCTATAAAGAAACAACATACAATCAACTGTAAAGATTTTGGAATTGCAATAAAAGAGTTGAAAGCTCGTTTAAAGGTATTCTTCTATTTTCCAGTTTCTGAACTCAATTTCAATTTGATTCTCTTTCTTTTTAAGAATGTTTTAGCTTGTGTTTGTTTACGTTTTTGCTTTCTTAATTCTGTTATTGTTTTCTATCCAATATGTTTGATTACTGTTGGGAACCAGGTTGAATTGAATCTGTTGATTGTTTAGATCTGTCAATGTGCGTTGATAATTTGACATGTTCGCTTGAGATAGTTGCGTTATCAAGATTAGGTTGCTTTTGCATCTGATGTTGTCTGAGATCATATTTTGCTGTGTTGGTTTTGTTTCTGTAAACAGTAGGGTCTTGTGATTCAAATGTTGTTTTCTGCCTGTTTCTGGAAGTTGCCAGGTTTGCTTGATTGACCATATTAACACTAGGTTTAGATATTTGTCAAATCCAAGTCTTGAGCTTGTATTTGAATTTGTCTGTTGAATACCCGTTGCTATTACTTCTGTCTCTACATTATGCACTTCTATTTTCTGTTGTCTTCTGTGTGTTAGGAACATAAGTCAGCTTTTTGCTTATTTAGGTCTCTCTTCTGATCCATAAGTAGGGTGTAGTTGTATAGGAATAGTATGTTACCTATCTTGGTCTCTTGTCGATTGCTGTAAGGGTTGAGTTCTTCTGATTTGTTTATAGGCAAGATGTACTCAAATGACTAGATGTTGTTTTAGCTACTCAAGACTGATTCTGCATGCAATGTCCTAGGAGAATCAGACTGACTTTGAATGCTGGCCTGCCTTATTTTTTTATATAAAATCCAGACATGTCTTGTTTCATGGTCTTGTTTGTTGCATTTCACTTGACTGTTTAGGTTGTAGTAGGTTTACATGATAGACATGCTTGCATTATGTTCCTCCTCACTTAACTCTAGGTTTGTCATTCAAAGTATGTTGATGTGTTATTAATATGAAGTAACATGTTTGTTGGTACTGCCTGGTTTTGGTTCTATTTGTTACATGCTGTTTGGGGTACCTGCATCCCCTTTAGCAGTCTGGTAAGGCCATGTTTGCTGTTGATCATACACAAGCCTGTTGAGAATGTAGGGGGAAGCTTTGGCCTGTATTTTGAGGTTTCTTGAGTTATTTGCTTCATAAAGAATTCAGGGTATGCTTCTGGTTCAGATGTGTGTTCATGTTCATGTTTGCATTGCTGTTCATAGTGTATCTGCTTAGAGTTGTTGTCTATTTCCATTTGTTGGCTTTAAGCATGTGGCCTTAACTTCATTCTAACCTTAGGATGCTTGTTCTCTAGTTTTCATGCTTCTGCCTAAGTTGCTCCCTCAATGAGACTTATGTTTCAGTCTGTGGTTCCTGTTTTTCAATGTGTTGTTTCTATAAGTAGTCCCTTTCTTTCTGTTGACTGTAGCCCAATTGTCTGCTTGTTTGTTATCTTCTGCTTTCTGCCTGGTTATTAACCCTACTGCCTGTTGCATTATTTCA
Organism: Croton setiger; assembly: GCA_948099555.1. NCBI lineage: Eukaryota > Viridiplantae > Streptophyta > Magnoliopsida > Malpighiales > Euphorbiaceae > Croton > Croton setiger. The sequence goes on from CANUEY010428401.1 coordinate 9,076, forward strand.
ATTATGGTTAGAGTCCAGTTTAGGGTCTGTTTGTGTTAGTTGCTATTGCATGTTTGTGTCATTATCGGCTTGTTGAATCCAATTGCCTGTTTATGTTTTCTGCTGCCATGTGGAAATGATCCAGCAGTGTTGTAAATATTTCAGGTATGCATACATTCCCTTCACTGCCTAGCATCCTGCATCCTAGCACACATGCTGTTGTGCAGCTATCCTGCTTCTGAATATTTGCATCCTTGTTTAGCTTTTGTCACTAACCCGCATTCATGTTTCTCCATTTCAATCCATAGTCATCATTAATTAAACCAGCATGTGATCCCAACTACATTGCTGCCTATGCTCATCCTGCCTTTGTTTGTTGATTGCTTGCTGTTCCTGCTTATCTGATTATGTCCAGTTCAGCCCTCCTGCCTGTTGTAAATAATCATAAAAAGGTCAGGTCGATCTTAGTGTCATTAACTGTTGGTTGATTTCCAGTCTGAGATTGTTGTTTATATGAGCATCTGGGTTGCTACTTCTGTTTCCTTTTGTTGTTGTTACCATCCAGTTTGGCTTGCCTTCTGCTTCTGCATTTTCTCTGCATTATAAGCATGCACAACCTAGGCTAGCTCAGCCTGTTGCATCTACTGCTGCCTGTCTGCCTGTTGTTTATGCCCACTCTCACATGTTGCTATCCATTCTGTTTATGTCAATAGGCTGTGTAGGATGCATAGTAGACAGATTGGTTTGAGCCAGGAAAAGGCAACATGAATCGTTTCAATATGATCGAATGCTTTAGGGGTCAATTTGTAAATTGCTAATATATGTATTGCTTGGTAACTTCATTTGATGTAAACTGACTGTTATTAGGTTGGACTACCATAGCCTTGCATGTTAAGCAATGACTTGGGGAGTTTGGGACAGATTGTATGTAAAATTGGGAGTAAGGGGCAATTTTCTAAATTAGGCAAAATGTAGGTACCAAAACTGTAATTTTGCAGAAATTGTCTCCAAATGCTGCTTTTGTTTGTTTAATCAATTGTGTGATCGACTTGGCATGAATCTGTGGCTATTTTGATAAAATTCGCAAATTGGGGAAGAATTGTAATTTTGGAAAAATATAAGGACCAAATGGTAATTTTCCAACCTTGAACCAAATTGATGATTTGGTATGCCTTGTGTGTTTATAAACTGTTTTGTTGTTGTTTTTATAATAAAAATAACTTTTTGGAGCTGTTTCGTAATTTTGCAAAATATGGGGCCAAAACGTAATTTTCCATATTTTGCTTATAAATGTTTAATTAACATATTTTGTGTGTTTTAAATATTGTTTTGTGTTGTTTAAATGTTTTGTGTGGCAAAATGATAATTTTCCCTTCCGGTGGCATTTTCGTAATTTTTATAAAGTCTAAGGACTAATTTGCAATTTTTCATACTTTGCCTTTAATTGCTAATTTTGGGCGCCGGGTTTTAATTTGGGAATAATTCGGGTAGAATGTAAATTTAGGAACCGTTTGTAATTATTTTCCCCGGAAACCGGAGAAAGAATAATTTAGAATTAAGGGGTGTTTAATTTCTGCAATTTAAATTTCTGCAATTTATTCTAAAATAATTAAATCACCGATTAGGAAACAGACATTGAGTCACAATTCCATACTCTACTGCAGAGATAGACATTGAGTCACAATTCCAGACTCTGGTGCGGAGACAGTCATTTCTCCCCATCTCGTCAGATCTTGTACCAATTTACGAACATCACATCGTGCAGAGAAGTTCACAACATCCCACCCCTGTACTCTCGACTGAAGCTCAACTCACAAAGTAAAAAATATTATAATTGATACCTATCCCTCGATAAAGGTACCTTGATGTTCGTCCCTCGACAAGAACATCTGGTGTTCGTCCCTTGACAAGAACACCCAAAACGACTCATTTTTCAAGGCAAGCGATGTTCGTCCCTTGACAAGAACATCTGGTGTTCGTCCCTTGACAAGAATACCTAAAACGACTCATTTTTCAAGGCAAGTGATGTTCGTCCCTTGACAAGAACATCTGGTGTTCATCCCTTGACAAGAACACCTAAAACGACTCCTTTCTCAAGGCAAGTGATGTTCGTCCCTTGACAAGAACATCTGGTGTTCATCCCTTGACAAGAACACCTAAAAAGACTCCTTTTTCAAGGCAAACGACTTCTCTTTCAAGGCAAACGACTCCTCTTTCCGAGGCAAACAACTCCTCTTTCGAGGCAAACGACTCCTCTTTTTGAGGGAAACGACTCCTCTTTCGAGGGAAACGACTCCTCTTTCCGAGGCAAACGACTCCTCTTTTCGAGGCAAACGACTCCTCTTTCGAAGCAAACGACTCCTCTTTCCGAGGCAAACGACTCCTTTTCAAGGCAAACAACTCGTCTTTCCAAGGCAAACGACTCCTTTTTCAAGGTAACGACTCCTTTTTCAAGGCAAACGACGCTCATAGCTTGGTAAGAGCAACTGACAAAGACAATACGACGCTCGTACCTCGGTAAGAGCAACTGACACGATGCCTATCCCTTGACAAAGGCAAAACAACGCTCATCCCTTGATAAGAGCAACTGACACGACGCCCATCCCTTGATAAAGGCAAACAACGCTAAGCCATTAATAAGAGCAACTGACACGACGCCTATCCCTTAATAAAGGAAAAACAACGCTCATCCCTTGATAAGAGCAACTGACGCCTATCCCTTGATAAAGGCAAAATAATGCTCATCCCTTGATAAGAGCAACTGACACGAAGCCCATCCCTTAATAAAGGCAAACAACGCTCATCCCTTGATAAGAGCAACTGACACGATACCTATCCCTTGATAAAGGCAAACAACGCTAATCCCTTGATAAGAGCAACTGACACGACGCCCATCCCTTGATAAAGGCAAACAACGCTTATCCCTTGATAAGAGCAACTAACACTACGCCTATCACTTGATAAAGGAAAAACAACGCTCATCCCTTGATAAGAGCAACTGACACAACACCCATCCCTTGATAAAGACAAACAACACTCATCCCTTGATAAGAGCAACTGACACGACGCCTATCCCTTGATAAGGGCAAAACAACGCTCATCCCTTGATAAGAGCAACTGACACGACGCCTATCCCTTGATAAAGGCAAAACAACGCTCATCCCTTGATAAGAGCAACTGACACGACGCCCATCCCTTGATAAAGGCAAACAACTTACACCCATCTCTCGAGAAGGGCACACTTACCAACTCGCTTCTTATAAATTGACGGGTAGCGGCCACTATCCTCCTCAGCGCAATTCTCTGCAACTTGTTTATTTACTCGACGTTTTCGGCCATCTCCAAAGAGTCTACGAGTCCCCATTATTCTGTCTTCGAACAACGGATTGGCGCTCCGGCCTTTCTGGTTTATTCCTGAAAAATTCAAACAACACAATGCAGGATGCATGTGGGTTATTCATGTATGCATGTGTGTTTTTGTTTCATTGAGGTGTAAGCCTTTCGTGGACTCATCCTGAAATGGCTCTGTGCTGAGCAGGGTTAGAGAACTGCCCTTGAGATCTGTCTGATGCTAAAGAACGTTGAACTGCTGAAAGAATTCAAGTGCTAACCTGGCTGCTAGCTTCTGATTCTCATCGTCTTTGTTTGTGAGACTGTGCGACACGCGCGAATATTTCTTCTTTCTTGACCCCTCGGGATTTTTCACCATTCTTCCTGCAAGTTCGTTGCCCCCTGATTTTGCCCCTTGGTTAGAGCAAGGCACGATACACACAAAGACTCCTCTGTCTTGACCCTTCGGGACTCTCTCATCATTTTGCATACAGGCTCGTTGCCCCCTGATTAGAGTAACTGCTCTATGTTTCTTCATTTAGGGCTTCCTGGTTTCTGAAGAAGCAACCCTATCTTTTCACAACATGTTTAAGCATTTTTATCTTTATAATAGTGTTTTCAACAAAATAGCTAACACTACTTCAAATTATCTTAAGTCACACAGACTCACAAATTCTCTCGTGTTTAGGGTTACAGTAAGTCACTAGGCGTTCATCATGGTGAGCTAAGAATCACCATGGGCTTGCTTCGAAACCTAACTTCCACTTGTAGTGATTGCAAATTCAAATCAAAAGGTCTTTCTTTTGGTTGTAATGGGGCCTGGGCCAAGGTTGGACAAAACAGGAAATTTTGGCTTTGTTTTGAAGGAATCCCTTTTCTAGTGAACCACATGAAGCATCATTGATTTTCTCTTTTGTATTGTGCTTTATTTCTTAAGAGTCATCCTAAACCATTTTTTTTTCCAACTTCGTTGCTTTTCATCATTGTCTTATTCTTTCTTTTGATTTCGGTTGTCTTTTCTAAAGACTTTGATTTCTTGTTTTTTTTTTCCATTCTTTCTTTCATTTTTTGTTATTCGACTCGATTGTCGTTTTCTTTTCTCTTTTTTTATTTATTTCATACATCATTCTTTATTCAATTACTTCCTTAGATTTTTTTGCGCGATTCCTTCAAAAGGTGAAATAAGAATTTTTTTTTGGTTTTGGCTGGCTCACTATTCGGTTTTCGAAAAGATCGGTTTGCGTTGGGCTAGAAGGGGCTCATCTAGAGGCTTGTTCAAGTGGGTTGGCTTTTTAAGCTAAATGGTTATCCCTAATTTGCCTTTATCACTTCTGAATTTGCAACCCTAGTGACGCGGACCCAATAGCTCGCAATGGCTAGAAAACCCGAGTTACCCGTTTAGTAAAGAACATGCCCAAGAGTAAATCTACCTTCCCTCACGACCTAATGCCTCATAATGGACGAAGAACCGCTTGTACGCAAAGGATTTTAAGGTAGGAATTGAAAAACACCACAACTTGTTAAGGTTGATAAGTTAATCAAGTTCCTTGTGCAAAGAAGAAAGGAGAAACTCTCTCTCAACTCACACAAAAATTATAAGTTCAAGAATGAACATATAAAAGCCGAAATTGTTATTGAAAAGTGATGGAAATTTCGTCCAAGACAAGCCTTTAAATAGGCATTACAAAAAGTCCTACCCTAAGTTGGAAAAAACTAAAGAATCCTAACTAAACAAGACTAAGGAAAGCTAATCCTAACCTAGCACG
>CANUEY010428520.1:0-12334 GCA_948099555.1 Croton setiger
AATGGGTGGCGACTCAAACGATTTTAAGACCGACTGGCTCGGCATTTCAACCCAAAAAATGTTTTCTCACTTAAAACAAATGTTTTTTTCATCTTTTCAGTTTTTCAATAAGCCGGAAAGTCCGGAATCGGGCCGGCATCAAAGAGTAAATTGACATTATAATGTGCTGTCATTGCTGTTAATTGAAGTCTGAAATGGTTGAGATGTTAATATATAATCTGTCACTGTTGTTGTTTACAGTTTGATCTTGATATGTAAATCATTGGTCTGTTTCGAATGATTCTTAGATCGCATGATTATTCTCAACTTTTCTGTTTTAAATCCAGAAGCAGCATCTGCATTTCTATATGAACATTATATTGTTATTGAAGGGTGGTTTGATAACTTTGAAGGCTGTTCCTGTAAATTTCTCATATCTGCTGGTTTGTTTCATAAATTATCATTTACATGAAGTTAGTATGTATGACATGATATGGAAAGGCTAATTCTGGAAATAAAAGTGATATGGGGCAGAATCGTAATTTTTGAGAATTAAGGGACTAGGATTGCAAATTTAACATGCTGTGTTAAATTCAGCAAGTTTTACATATTTCACTATTGTTTCAAGAAGAATTGCCTGTTTTAGAATTGATGCGGTAGTTTTTCTCAAATTAGGGACTAAATTGCAATTCTTCAAAATTTGGAGGACTAAAATGCAATTTTCCATTTTTTTGAATCAATTTGACCATTTGATATGTTTTGGGTGTTTATAAAATTGTTTTGAACTGATTTTGCAATGAAAAGTGACTTTTGGGGCCGTTTTGTAATTTTCAAGACTTCGAGGACTAAAATGTAATTTTGCAAGTTTCGCATTTCATTGCTAAATTGATGTGTTTTAGATGTTTAGATGGTGTTTTGTGAGCAATTGTATGTTTTGAGGACTGCTTTGGTAACTTTACAAATTTTAGGGACCTTTTTACAATTTTTATATTTTTAGGTACTTTTTTTGTAATTTTTCATATCTATTTTAATTTTCTTATTACTGTGAGTTGGGTTTTAATTCGGGGATTAAAAAGGTAGAATGTAATTAATAGGTATTCGGTTTGTAATTAGTTTTAGGTTTTATTTTCCGCACTTTACTTTTTTGCAATTTACCGCTTTTTAATGTGTGTTTTGTGCAAACGATTTTAATCACCGCTTAGGAACATCGCTTGGTTGCTTTTAAAAAAAAAATCCAACTTAACTTAAAATTTAGAAAACGAGTTTTGGTTTAAGAGGCCGTAAATCCGGGCGTTAGTCGAAATGAAATTTCGGCTAACGTACCCAACCCTCTTACTCATATCTTTCTGGTTCAGACCTAGCTTTATCCAAAAATAAATCGGGGTTAACTTTTTTCCAATAAAATTTGGTTTGGTTTTCCATAAAACTAAAACTGGTTCCCGAATGGGTGGCGACTCAAATGTTTTTAAGACCGACTAGCTCGGCACCGATCCCAAAAATTGTTTTATCACTTCAAATTTTTATCTTTTCGGCTTACAAACCGGAAAGTCCGGAACCGGCCGTCTTCAGCAATTATCCCTTGTTCCAATTTTTCTTTAATAAAATGTCTATCCGCTTCTACATGCTTGGTCCGATCATGCTGAACAGGATTTTCTGAAATACGTATTGCAGCCTTATTGTCACACAATATGCTATAAGATCATTTCACAGGAAACCCTATTTCTGCTAGTAGTTTTCGGATCCATAATACTTCAGCTAATCCTCGTGCAATTCCTCTAAATTCAGACTCTGCACTCGAAAGAGCAACAACTTTCTGCTTCTTACTCCTCCAAGTCACTAGATTTCCTTCAACTAAAGTAAGGTATCCAGATGTTGATCTTCGATCAACCTTATTACCTGCCCAATCTGCATCCGTATAAGCTTCCACTTCAAGGTGTCCATTATTTTGAAACAGTATTCCTTTTCCAGCTGTTCCCTTCAAATATCTCACTACTCGCATTGCTGCTTTCATATGCTCTTCTTGTGATTTGTGATTGAACTAGCTAAAGATTCCAACTAAATATGCAATATCCGGACGATTATGAGATAAATAAATTAACTTCCCTATTAAATGCTGATATTGTTCTTGGTCTGCCTGTCTCCCTCCTTCAATAATGTTTAAACCATGATTCACTACACTTGGAGTTTCCAATGGCTTACAATCCATCATACCTGTTTCTACCAAAACATCAAGAATATATTTTCATTGAGATATGAAGATTCCCAAGTCTTTCATCTCAAATTCTTGGAGCAATCTTTCTCTCAGAAACTTCATCTCTTCAATATCATCACCTGTGATAATCATATCATCAACATAAATGATTAAACAGGTAACCTTACCTCCTCTTAGTTTCAGGAACAATGTGTGGTCCGCATTACTTTGTTTGTACCCCCATATTTCTTCATTGTTGTAGTAAACCTTCCAAACCATACTCTTGGTGACTGTTTCAACCCATATAATGCCTTCTTCAGTCGACACACTTCTCCTTCTTCAAATTTTTGCATGTCTGAAATACCTGGTGGGGCCTCCATATATACTTCCTCCTTCAGATCTCCATGAAGAAAGACTTTTTCACATCAAACTGAAGTAATGACCAGTTTTTATTAGCTGCTACCGAGAACAATACTCTGATAGTATCAATCTTCGCCACTGATGAAAAAGTCTCTGAATAATCAATGCCATAGGCTTGAGTATAACCTTTGGCTACCAGTCTTGCTTTATACCTTTCAATCGTACCATCAGCCTTGTGTTTAATCGTGAAAACTCATTTGCATCCTACTGGTTTCTTTCCCGGTGGCAATTTACATTTGTCCCAAGTCTCGTTTTTTTCCAAAGCCTCTAATTCCAATTTTATTGCTTGGCACCATTCTTCCTTGGTCCGAGCTTCTTGAACATTTCTAGGTAAATCAACTGAGTATACTACTGCCATAAACGTTTTAGCACCTTGTGATAACTTTCCTTTTGCCAAATTTGTTACTGGATACCTGGACTTCTTCGGTTCATATTCCGGTTCATACCGTTTTGGTGGTATTCCCCGTGTAGACCTAGGCGGTAGCACATAAAGTCTCAGACTACTTGTCCGTTCATCTATCTCCCCTTGTTCCTCTTCTTCTCCTATGTTAGTTTCAACCAAATACTCAGCAAAATCAAGATTTTTGTACTTACCTCAGGAGATTCAGTCTCGGGAAGATCTAACGTCACACTAGCCTCTGGTGACTGTACTAGGTCAGGAAGCGTCTCGATGGTCCCGCTAACTGACTCTTTCGAAATAGTTTCAAGATTCAACGGACTAGACACCCAACTTAGTTGATCACTCACATTCTCCCTCTAACAACTATTTTGGGTAGAAAAATAAAATTATGTTTCAAGGAAATCACAATCAATCGTTGTATATAACCGTTTTGTAGACGGATGATAACAACGATAACCCTTTTGATGAATTCCATATCCAACGAAAACACATTTAATAGCACACGGATCAAACTTAGGAATATGAACATAAACAGAACAGCCAAAAATATGAGGTTTAAGACTTAGGGCAGAAGGAACAACCGTCTATCGAGAAAGCTCCTGTAGAGGAGTTTTAAAACCAATCGGTTTGGTAGGAAAATGATTCAAAAGATAAACCGAGGTTGCAACTGCTTCAGGCCAAAAAAATGTGGGGACACGGGATTCAATCATGATTGACCGGGTCATTTCTAAGATAAGCCTATTTTTCCGTTCAGCAATTCCATTCTGTTGTGGGGTATGTGGACACGAGGTTTGATGAATCATGCCTCGATCCTTGAAAAATTTTTTTAAGGTGGAATTAATAAACTCACCCCCATTGTCAGATCGAAGAATTTGTATTTTCTCATGGAATTGAGTCTGAACCATTTCATAGAAGGCAATAAATTTGGAAGCAACTTCATATTTATTCTTAAGAAAATAAACCTACGTCATTCATGAACAATCATCTATAAATAACACAAAATATTTAAATCTCGTATTATTTAAACAAGAACCATTATTCGAGGCAGGGACCCACACATTAGAATGAACTAGTGAAAAAATTGATCCTATCTAGTCATAGGAAAGAAGAAAATAAAATTTATGGAATTTTCCTCTTAACTTCTTCCATTTTCCTGTTTCTGGATTGAGAAAAATCTCTCTCTATTTCAAAATTAATTTGGAATTAGAGAGGATTGGTGATGAATTTACTATAGAAATCTCAACTTAGGGTTAGTATTTTATAAGGGAATTCTCGAAATTCATGTTCTTGGGATGAGTTTATGATCTTATTTTATGATTTTCAATTTCGAAGTGATTGTCCAATTTGAATGAGATATGAATGCATAAGGGTTTGATTTAAATATTGGGTTTAATTAGTATGGTTTGATTCAAATAAACCAAACTGTAATTTTGTCATTTTTAAAAAATTTAATCCAAATCGTTTGACTTTTTCAGTTGACTAACGCCCATTCCGAACGGAAGAACCTGATAGTATAATTTTTATGATACAATTTAAAAAATAGAAAGACTCTAAAGTATATTATGCAAAACCTCAAAGACCTATAAATAATCCTATTATTTTATTTACTACGCTTATTTTATAATCTATCATTTTTAAAAATTCTAAAATCTATTAATTTTATTTTAATAATTTTTGTGAGCTTAATCCCCTAATTCCATTGTCCTAATTTCAATAATCTCATTTATACGTTCATTCGTTTCTTCTAAACTTTCCCTTCAATCATTCCAAATTTTTCAACAAAAGTAAAATTTTAATTTTTTAAATTTATTATTAAAAATATGCAAAGATATTAAATATCTTTTCAATACAAAGATTTTTAGAATTATTATTATTTTCATAAGATATTATTAATACTATTTATTATAAAAATGGTTCTATTGGAAAATTTTAATAAATCGTTATAATAATAAAGATTTACAAGTTATTAATTTAATAGAATTATTAATTATATATTAATCATTTATTACTCAAGAGAAATTTAAAAAAAAATTATTACTTAAATATAATAATTAAAAATAAAAAAATTGAGAAAATGCCATATATACTTTGGTGTTAAAAAGTTGAATAAAGAGTGTAAAAAGGGAAAATTAGAAAAGTACTAAACTTTATAGTATACTAAATATCATCCATTAATTTTTCTCTCTAAATTTCTCTGGTTTTGGTGTTTCTTGGGCTGCTTTGGTGTTCTCATCGGTAGTAGCCCCTTTCCATCTTTTATTTTTTAGTTTCTTATGTCTTTCAATAAAGTTTTAGATTTTGTGTCTTTTATATCATATTTTAGTTTATTTCCTTAGATTTTAGGTTTGTTCCCTCTTTGAGAGAGTTTGAGTCTCATTATTTGTAAGGTTTGTTTGTGTTCCTCGTCTATGGAGAGTTATGTTTATTTGGTGAGCTTATTCATGGGGTTGAAGGTTTCTTGTTGGTAGGGAGAGTAAAGATCTAACACTTTTCTTTGAAGATTTTTCGGAGAGCTTCGTAGAACGACGCATCAGACATCAAACTGTGTCATATCGCTACCGAGTGTGTCTACTGAAAGTTTCCTTAAATTTGTTAGATTTGATTATGTGAATATTGTGTAGGAAACTTCCCCAAAAGGTGACCTACCAAGAGATCGTAGAGATGGTGTTGTCTAGAGATAGTCTTTGAAGGGAGGACACCTGGCTAGGTTCACCAATAGGTCACCCATGCCCAAAGCTTAGAGAGAAGTCACTCTCCTTAACTCAGGTCGCATGAATTAGTGAGGTCTCCCTTGGCCTACCTTTACCTCTACCCAAGGGTAAGGTTGTTTGAATAGCCTTCCAGACAAGTAGAACACTTGGACCCCGAGAATATCAAGGCCCCTTGGGCTCAATATTCACAAAGCCCATTAAATCTTATTGGACACACAACGTCCATTAAATCTTATTGGATGCAGCTCTCTATATAAGACCTTCAATGGTCACTTATCAATAGTGTCATTTTCTAGACTTACATATTTTTTTATATTCTTGTATTTTTTCTTTATTAATAAAAAATTTCAATTGTTTATGTTAAAAAAATATCATCCATTATCCTGAAGGACAATCAACATCATCTCGTCCTTATATTAACAACCAACATGTCTACTGAACTTCTAGATTTTAAATTTTATTGGTAGAATTGTTTGGCAAAACTAGTTAAAATTAATTTGCATTTTCTCCGTTTTTATTTTTGGGAGATTTAGTAATATAGTATTTTTTTTATAAAAAAAAAATAGCACAATGGATTTTAATATTAGAGAAATAATAGTTTAAGCCAGATAAGACTTATAAAATTTTTCATATTCTAAGTGTATCAGATTTTTCAATAAAAATTAATAATTTATAAAATTTAAAATTTGTCATCAAATGACCGGAAATAACTGCCACTGCATGCAGTAGTTTGCGGTGAGTTTGATCAAATTAAAATTTTGAATAAACTTTAATAATAATGAATAAAAATAAAATTTGATAAACTGTAATAAAAACAATTTTGAATATTTGCTTGTAAATACAGAATAACAACTAAAAAACAAGTAAATAAACATTAATACAAATTAATAAAAGTAAATATAAATTAATAAATGTAAATACAATTTAAAAGCAAATATAAATCAATAAATGTATATATGATTAAATGCAAGTAAATATAAATTAATAAAAGTATATACATGGATTTTTTAAAATCCAATGGCCTTTTTGAAAAATTTAAAAAAAAATAGGATTGAATTGTAATTAGCCAATTCATCTTCTTCAAACCTTATGACCGTCTTCGCCATAGTGGATCACATAGCCATAGTAAGTAATGTCAACTTAAAGGCGGCCATGAGTCAGTTTGACTAAAAAAAAAAGATATGAAAAAAAGAAGAGGTGGCCATGGGTTAGTAATCGCCATGGCCTTAGGCGATTTGCTTGAGGCAGACGGTGGACAGAGATCCATAATTTTTTAGTGGGCAGAGAAAGAAGATATGAAAAATTCACTTTAGTCCCTTTTTTTTTTTAGAAAGATAGAGTTAAATCAGAGGAATTTCACTCTAGTTCTCTGAACAATATGTATTTCATGCAAACGACTATATTAAATTCTGTATATGCAAAATTAGTTAATTTTAAAAAATATCCCACTTTAGATAGACACGGTCATGGGCCGGTTCGGCCCCGGGCCGAACCGGCCCAAACCGCCCGAGGCACGGAACCGTAAAAACCGTAATCTGAACCGGTCGAAGGACGAGCCGGTTCAAGTTTGATAATTTTTTGAACCGGAACCGTTTAAGCCCATGAACCGTGAGTGAACCGGCGGGCTTTGTGAATCAAACCGCCGGTTAACCGTTAAAATTTAAAAAAATTTGAAAATTGTTGAACCGGCGGGCCCAAATCGTACACGTGGCAGAAGGTCCGTACACGTGGCAGACGCTGAGCTGTATTGGCCCGGCGGTTTGAACCGGCGGACTGAACTGGACCGAGGGGCGGGCTTTGTGACGTGGCCGCACGTGGTGCTGGCTCGGCGGGCTGGCCCAGCTGCAGGCCTTCTGGACGCGTGCTGTAGACGTTTTCCGCACGGGCCCGTGGGCTGGCTCATGTTTCTGATTTCTGGACAGATTTTTAGGGGGGAAAAAATTCGAATTGTGGACAATTTTAACCCGTGAATAGTGAAAAATAGGTAGTTTTTGGGGGTAATTTGTGTCCAACGAAATTTTAGGAATTGTCTATAAATTGGAGGGGGGTGAGGAAATTTTTTTTTACACATTTGCTCACTGTCTACTCTCTCATACTGTGTAAAAAAAATTAAATTAGTTCTCAAACTGTGCAATTTAAGTCGTTACTCTGCCAAATTTTTTTTTTCAACAACTCAAATTTTTTTCCCACAATTTAATTTTTTTTTTCACACCATATACATACCTTTTTAATTTAAAAAAAATGTATCAACCCGGATCAAGTGGTGCCGGAAGAAGGGATAAGAAACCGAAAATCTAAGAAGTTGGAAAATGGTTAATTCATGATTTATTTGATTATCCGGTTGATCCAACCAGATCTCAAATGTTTATTGGAGGGGTGCCTATTAATTCTCCAACAAATTTTGAAGACTTTACAACTGAGAAATCGCGGTAACATTTACAAGCCGAAATGCCGCCACCACTGCCACCATCCTAACAAACACGGTTAACATATATATTTTTTTTGAACCATTTAATTTCATTTTGCTAATTACTATGTTTAATTTATTGTTTTATTAATAATTTAATTTATTTTTTTAATTTCTTTAATTTTATGTCAACATATTAATTATATTATTTAATTATTGTTCTTCATATAATATTTATTTTTTATTTATTATATTTTTTATTTATTATTTTTCATTTAATTTATATTTCATTTTATTTATTTATTATTGTTTTATTTTTATTTTAATTTTTATTATTTATTATTGTTTTATTTTTTTTCCTTATTTCATTTATTATTGTTTCATTAATGTACGTTTTTGTTATATTTTTTTAAATTTTTTCATTTTTTCATTATTTATTAACTATTGTTGTTTTATTTTTTTCATTTTATTTATTATAGTCTTATTTGTAGTTTAACTTTTATTTTTTATTATTGTTTTAATTTTTTTAGCTTATTTCATTTTATTTATTTTATTTATTATTGTTTCATTTTAACGTTTATGTTATATTTCATTTGTTTTTTTTTATGTTTTTATTTTTATTTATTAATTATTATTTTTTTATTTATTATTCTTTTCAATTTTTTTTACCTTCTTCATTTTAATTTACATATGTTTTATTTTTTTTTTATTTTTTTACCTTATTTTTATTTTTCCTTTATTTCTTATTTATTTTTTGGGGTTATTTGTTTATTATTTTATTTAATTTTCCAGACTCAAAATTCATTCGGAAGAAAAAGTTGGGACACAAAAACAATATATTTCCCAAAAGTATACAAGTGACGTACCACAACATTTCCGGCGAAAGTCCGTCTGAAATTCTGAAGAAATTCAAATTTGCAAACACTGTAACGTACGTTATAAGTGGAAAATGGGCGGAGAGTATGGAACGATGAAGCGGCACATGGAGCAAAAGCATCCGGCCGAATTTTTTGGTAAAAAAAGGTCGCAAACGCAAATATACGGGTATGCTTCCTCTAAAAATTTCATTTTTATTATAAAAAATGTTTAGCTGAATTTATTTGTGTTGAAAAATTATCTTTTTCATTTGGTGAAAAATTTGGGTTCATAAATTTTTTAAAAAATTGTGTTAATTCACTTGCAAAAACTGTTTGTAGAAACACCACTAAAAGAACTATTTTAACTTTATTTAAAGAAAGAAAGAAAAATTTAATTGGTCAATTTTCTGCATTGGAAAATCGTGTCTCTATCTGTTTTGATATTTATACAGATAATTGGCACAACCACTCCTACATGAGAATTACTGTGCATTTTATTGATAATTCTTGACAGTTACAAAAAAGAATAATCGCGCATTTCGTGCTTTTGACGAAAGACATACTGCCGCAAATATTTATAAAATCATTCATAACATTTTAGATGAATATAAAATTGTAAATATTTTTTTGACAATTTCATTTGACAATGAAGCATCAAACACTGCATTTATCCACCAATTAAAAGAATTATGCCAACCTAATGTTGGTGGAAAATTTTTTCATATAAGATGTGCATGTCATGTGCTAAATTTGTGTGTGCAAGATGGTTGGAAATTTTTAGAAGTGCATATTTCACCTATTAAAAATGTATTAAATACCTTTACTCTTATAATAAATTTATGAAAAATTGGTTTAAATTTTGTAGGAGTAATAATTTGACTCCTACAAAATTTAAACGTGATGTTGTTCATAAGTGGAATTTCACCTATACTTTATTAGCACAATCCTATGAATATAAGGATGCTTTGTGTGCTTTTTATAATTCACCAGATAATCACGATATCGTGATTTTTCCACAATCATGAGAAATTTGTTCTAAAATTATTAATTTGCTTGAAGTGTTTAATGATGCAACTAAAATTTTTAGTCATATATATAAACAAACATCTCTTTTTTTTTTTGCAATATAGTGTTAATATTGTGGATAGATTGCAATTGTTTGAACATGATGTTCAATTGAAAGATTGTGTGCATGTTATGAAAAATAAATGGTTAAGTTATTTTAAAATTATTTCAAATTTATTTTGGTTGTTTCTGTGTTTGATCCTAGGGTTAGATTAGATGTTTTAGAAACAATATTGGATGTTTATTATGAAAATTTAAATTTGCCAATTGATGAAATGATTAGTGTACATAGTTTAATTAATGAAACTAAGCAAACTGTAACTGATTTGTTTATTGAATTTTCTGCAAATTCCGATTCGGCTATTGAAACTAACGTTGGCGGAAGTTCTACTCCCGCCAGACCGGGTGGGACCTCGGTTCAAAAGAAAATGTCCCTTATTTATTCCCAACGCCAAAAAAGGCCGAGTGGGACCTGTGCAAGTTCTTATTCGGAACTTGACAAATACCTGTCCACCGAGTTTGAATTTTCAGGTGCAGCTACGGATCCGATTAATTTTGACATATTAGAGTGGTGGAAAAGACATGAAGACACTTTTCCAATTATGGCCAAAATTGCTAAAGAAGTCTTGGCGGCGCCGATCTCAACAATCGCCGTTAAACAAGGATTTAGTGCCGGCGGCCTTTTGCTTTCCGAGAAAAAGATAAAATTGAGAGCAGAAATTTAGAAGCCCAAGCGTGCATCGGCGATTGGGCGGCCGCGGACTCACGTAAACAAGAATGCTGAACTTCTACCTCCGATGAAAGCTCCGAAGTCATCGAAACCTCCTTCGCCGCTGAAAATTGAGTTAAGTATTAGAACTACGTGAGCTTTGATTTTTCTTTCTGCCAAAGAAAATACATAGGCCGAATAATTTTTTTAAAAAAAAAAAATTATTCTCAAGCCCAAATTCCTTTCATTTTTTTCTCTCTTTCAATTTTTTTCCAAATTTATCTTTCAAGTTCTATGTATGTAAATTGAATGTAACATTTTTCAATTAATAAAATATTTCTTTTTTATTTATTAATTTTATTGTCTACATTTTTTTAATTGAACTTATTATTTTATTTTTGCTTCATAAATTAATTTTATTTTTTACTACTCTTCATTTTTCAACAATTCAAGCCAATTAATCAACATTTAAAATTCTTCTTCAATATTTACAATTACAAATTACGAATTTCTTTTTCAACTATTAAATTTAAAAAAATTACAATTATTAATAATTTTGAAGTCCAAAAATATTATTCAAACAATTTGAGTCCACAAAAATTAAATGTTCATTTGAATTAATTAAATTGATGTTAGAAGTTAATTTTGAATTTTTTTTCCTTAATTTTTTTTTTCGGAAAAAAATGCTTGAACTGGCGGTTAACCGGATTCAAACCGCCGGTTAACCGCCCGTCTTCGGCCCGCCGATTTATCCTCCTTCGAACCGGCCTTCCTCGAATCGTCCATAAACCACCGGTTAAACTGCCATGAACCGCCGATTTTTAGCTCGGAATTTAACCGCCGGTTCGACGGACCGATTACAGTTCGATTAACCCTTGAACCGTGGGCTGCGGCCCGAAATCAAACCGGCCCGGCCCGTGGCCACATCTACCTTTAGATACCAAATTATGTATTAAATCAATTATAAATGAGAGAGAATACATTTGAATCGGTAAGAATTTCAATGTGCTGTCAAAACTCAAAACAATTAAAAAAAATCCATGTGAAGGTTATCCACCCTGGCAGTCCGCTGACTGCAGACATTGTGGTATAAGCTTCATCCAACGGTTTAAAAAAAGCAATCAGAAATGACCCGGATCGATCTTAGCTACCGTAGATGACGCTGCATCCAACGGCCATAAAAGTAGTCGGAAAAGTCTTGGCGGCAGATGGTCTTCGTTTTAGCGCTCCAATTTTGCGCTTCTAAAATTGAAAATTTGAAGTGGCTCGCTTCTAATATAAAACCCCCTTCTGCCTCTGTAAATCCATTGAAATTCAATTATATATTCTTATCTGAATTACGAGCTAAGAAGGAAAAAATGTCAGGAAGAGGAAAGGGAGGTAAAGGGCTTGGAAAGGGAGGAGCCAAGAGGCACAGGAAGGTTTTGAGAGATAACATCCAAGGTATCACAAAACCCGCCATTCGCAGGCTTGCTCGTAGAGGAGGCGTCAAGCGTATCAGCGGTCTTATTTATGAAGAAACCAGAGGCGTGCTCAAGATCTTCCTCGAGAATGTGATTCGTGATGCTGTTACTTACACTGAGCATGCTCGTAGA
>CANUEY010428608.1:0-15653 GCA_948099555.1 Croton setiger
GAACTTAAAACCACTCTTGTTTATCATTTTTAACTCATTTATAATCATTTCTCAAATCATATATTTCATGTAAATGTCATTTATCATGTCACACTCTGATGCATTTAAACAAAAATGCATGAAATGCATGTGATGATGTCAAAAAGACGTATGACTCTGGTCGGGGGTGTCACAGAGAGAGAAAGAAAGAAAAAGAAGAAAACTAAGCTCCCACTTTTTGATTTTAGGGTTTTAGTTTTCTAAAATTAGAATTGAAAATTAGGGTTTTTCTTTAGGAAATTAGGGATTTGTAAATTGGGAATTTCATTAGGTTTCTACTTGATCTTCCCGTTTCGAAATAATCAGGAAGTGGGGGTTTTTGTTTAGTTTTTTTTATTTTTTCTAGGAATTGCTTAGAAAAAGCTGTAAAGATACTAAAATCATTCTGTTGGAATCAAAGGATTTCTGAGGGCCTAAGTTTGAGGTACATTTTCTGATTTACATCTTTTCTTTTAATCTTACTTTTTGTTTTCATAATGTTAGGATGTGTTTGGGAACCGGACTGATTGACAATGTATGTGTGTGACTGCTGTTTAGATCTTTCTCTTCTGTTAATCTAATCTTTATTGTTTGCATTTCTAGATTTGTTGAATTTCCATCCCATGTCTGTATATCTGTGGTTCAATTTGTGGTGTTTCTATTGTCTGGACAGATTATGAATTATGTTTGACATCTGCAATTCCTTGTCCTTAATCTTTGTTTATTCCTTTTTCCTGTCTTTCATTGTTGTTTGTCTAGTCTTTGTTTAAATGATTAAACTACCATAGCTACTGTTGTCTTTGTCTAGAATATATGTTTATTACTGTTGGTTTACTGATATTGTGGTTAAATCTTAATGTCTGCTCTTATCTTCTGTATTCATGTGTTTTCTTGGTCTGTTCAAGCAAGCTCAGCCCTGTGAAATCTAAAGGGTTCTAACTGCCTTCAGTTTCAATGTTTGGCTGGTTTTGATCAACTCCTTGTATAACTGTGGGTTTCCTGTGTTGTTGAGATCATAGTTTAGTTTTGGAATGTTATAACCTACTTTATCTTTAAAATGTTCTTCACAATCTGATTTTGCATTTCTGTTCTCCCCATATGTTCTACTGTCTCCATTAGTTTTGAGTTCAAGATATCTTAAGGACATATTTTAAGTATTATTCCTCATAACCAATTTGTGTTATTGCTATATGCAAATGTTTTGTGATCTTCAATCCAATTTCTGGGTTTCAACATCTATGCATATGTCTTGCTTAATTTTGATTCTCTGATTTGCTTAAAGGATTGTTTCCTAGTTTTCTGTTCTCCTGTTTTAAATTTAATTGTTGAATTGTAAACTTTTATGGCTATTAATTGGCCTTTGGTTCCTAAGAAAAGTTTTGGTTACTCTTGAGTATCATTAAAATCCCTTGCTATTTTTGAGTCCTTTGCATAGATCTTATTGTTGTCATCCATGTTCATGCTTAAGATTTCATGTCCACATTTCATGAGTTTCTGTTTTGCATCAATGTTGTTGAATTTGCTCTCTTTATAGTATATTGCATGAAGATAATATGAGGACTGTTTTGATGATTCATACATATTAATTTCGGGACTATTTTGTAAAATTTTAAATGTCAGGGACTGTTTGAAGTAATCTTTATATGTTTGTGGGGATTTTTGAGAGTCTTGCATGATAGTGGACTGTTTTGGAATAATCTTTGAGTTTAGGGACAATTTGGCAATTCTTACATGTAGGGACCATTTTTGAAATTGAGCATGTTGGGGGGTTAAATTAGTAATTTTACATGTTTAGAGGGCTGTTTTAGTAATTTTGTATGATCAAGGACTGTTTTGTTATTTTTGGGGTAGTTCGGTAATTTTCTAAAATTATAAGGACTTGTTAGTAATTTCTAAAAATTTATGGACTTTATGGTAATTTTTACATGCATTCTTTAAATGTTTAATTTATGTGTTTCGGAGTATTATTTGAGTTTAAATAATTAATTTGGGGACTAAAAGGGTAGAATATAATTTTTTAAGATTATTTTGTAATTATTTTCTCCTAATCGGAGAAATAATAATTAGATTCAGGGTGTGATTGATTTATATTTCTGCACTTTAAATTTTCGCAATTTACCGCTTTTAGTAAATGAATTTGTTTTCACAAATGACTCGAAATGCAATTAAGAACATCATTAGTTTAATCACGCCACGACTTTTGAATAAAAGTCAAAACTTAAATCTTAGAAATTAACAAACCTAAAAGGCCGGTTTTTACCAAGTGGTGATTTAAGTGAAACTTAAATTGTCGTATCCAATCCCTTTATCTAGATCTCTAAATTTTTGACCAATGTCTTTAAAATTAAAACGGAGTAAATTTTTGGAAAAAATTAAAATTGGTGCTCCAAAATTGAACGACGACTCTAAACTTTCTTTTAAGACCGACTAGTTCGACAACGTGCATCTAAAAAATATTTTGTCCCGTTTTTGACATAAAAGCAAATCAATCATCAACAGAGACATTCTAAATTACTAATAAGTCCTTGAATTATTCATAAATTACATAGTCACCCCTTAATTCTTCAAAATTGTTACTTGGTCCTTGTTAAAAAAATTTCCATAACTTTTAATATGTCCATTTTCAAAAAAAAAAAAAAAGCGGCAATGTCAATAGATTCTATGACCCAATTATTTTTTAGAACACACTTACGAAGTGATATAGGCACTATTAAGAACAATCGATACTTATATATAAATCTCCTTAACTTTGGGAAAATTCCCTTCAAGATTTCCTTAAGGTCATTGCTTGACCTTGTTGTCTTTTATTCTTAATAACTCTTTATGTATGATTTCAAATTTAATAATTAATATTAAAAATGAAAATAGATATCTGTGGATACATAATGTTAAAAATTCAGAATTTTTTTTTAGCTATACAAAATATTTTCCAGTACTTTTCGTCTAACCCTTCTGCACTACTATGGCAGCTTGCATAATATTTGGTAATTCAACCATATCTCCATCCGTACAACTCCAATTTAGGTGATTCAAATTTCTAAATTTAGTAAGAGATGAAGGATCAACTTTTATGTTTTATAGTTTTACAAACTAGGTTATTTAGGGTTCTAAAATTTGAGTTAAAGTTCTAAGCTTTGCACAAGACCTTCTTGTGAATAGGTTCTATTTGAGCAAGCATAACTTTCTACCTTTGTGGAATTTATTAAAAATAATTTTAATGGATATTTTAGACAAGTAAGTTACAAGTTTCATGTTTTACACTTTTTGAAATTTGTTTTCCCTAAGGCAAAAAAGTGATGGTGCATTAGTTGGATTTTAAAACTTTTTGAAGAAATTGGTGAGTTTTTAAAGGAGTTGGTTGTGTAGAGAGAATTTTATAATGGTTCGGCTATAACTCAAGCCTACATCCACTTCTCTAATTCCTTAGGAATAAGGTTCAACTAAGACAATCAAACAACTATAAAGAAAGAAGTCTTTTAAGATAATTTCAAACTTGGAGTTTATGGATAACTCATGAACCAACTACAAAGAGTTTCCTAAGTAACTTTTAACTAATCATCAATAATAAATATTGAGCTTTTAAAGGGACACTTAACAAACCTACAAAAATTGATTACAAAGATGAAGTTTAAAGAAAGAGGTTGTTGAAGAGTGAAAGCTCTTGAATTCTAGTAGTTGTGACCTCTTAATGGCTGTAAAGAAGGGTATTTATATTTAAACCAACTCTTATAACCGTTGGACATTTGAAATGAAGTGCTTTAAGAATTTCACTAGCATGCGAGACATAGGTGTAACATGTGCTATCTCTCTCTGAATTTTTCTAATGGCTACTTGAAACTAACTCTGATGTGCGTCAGCTTGCATTTAATGTTCTAGCCATTGTGTATTATTTAATACAACAGGAGATGAAGTGAGAAGAAAAGATGAGGGAGGGGAGAGGAGAAGAGAAAAAAAGTACAGCGTGGTGATATGAACGGAGGCACGAAGCAAAGGTTGTATTAGTGGTTGGCTACTTCTTGATTTCGAAGGAAGAAAAGGAGAGAAAATAAAGTGAGCAGCTCATTATTATTTTTTAGTTTTTGGGTTGTGTTCAAAATCTTGTCTTGATACTGTTTCAGATTTATGAAGAAGATAAACAAAAATGTTATCACAAAAGCAAGGAGAGGAAGAAATGGTTTCAAGCATTAATGAAACTGAATATGAAGAAAAAGACAAAGAAAAAGGAGAAGATGACTCCATTTTAGCCTCAAAAGGATAAATTAAAATATGTAATGTGTAATTAAAATTAAAGGTTAAAAAAATTAAAGAAAAATTGAAAAAAAAAAATAAGAGATGAAAAATTAAAGGTTGGAAAGAGAAAGGGAAAAAGAGTAAGGGAGGGTAATTTTGTCATTTTTTAAAAATTTAATTCAAATCGTTTGACTTTTTCAATTGAGTAATGGCGTTTCTGGACGGAAGGATCTAGATGTATAATTTTTAAAATCTTAAGAACCTATATGTACAATTTCCAAAAACGAAAAACTCCACGTAAAACCTTGATGACCTATAAATAATTATCTTTTTTAGAATACATTAAAATTTAGTAGAATATTTATGTAAAAATGTTCAAAAAATGAGGCATTTAAGTTGGAGAGTAGTTTATTATTGGATTTGTTTGGAATTTGATTTCATTTCGAGAAACAAATGGGTTATTAGATTTTAATCTTCATCATTTTTAGTAAGACCCATGCTTATTCCAATCCAAATGCATGTATGTAAGTATTTTTATCAAACATATTGAAGGATGAAGAAGAATGTCTAATTTTTTAGAGAGTTAGATTTTGTTTGGCTAATATTTTCTATACTATTTAAGGGTAAATTTTTATTTTTCAAAGATTCTCTTACCTAAAAAGTCATGTTTACATTGGATGGATTTTAAAAAAAAATGATGGAACCCACGTAATTTTAACAGTTTTTATGTTGAAGACCAAAACAAAAGTGACCAAAATATTTGAAAGGCCTAGGTCTAAAACGAAGAACTCCTAATGGATTGGCCAACACATTATCCAACTTGGAATTCAAATTTAATCGTCTTCCATACTTCGCATACTTCGCAAGCAACAGCTAGTTTCAGACTCCATTTGCTAGTTTTACGGATAATTTCATTACCCTCACGAGCAAGATCACGCCCTTCATTACAAGCTTGTACGGAGCTACTCAATTCGTTACTAATGAGCTCTACAATTTTTTATTTATATTCCGTATATAACATATTTTAGTTAGGGAAATCTTGGCATATGCTTTCCTCCAAGAAGATCCTCTCCTACAAATAGATATTAGATATATAAACAGTTAATCACTGCTAAATCAATTAATTTTGTCGAACACAATCGTTGACATTCTCACCTCGTCAAGAAGCACTCATTTGATATATTTTTAACAATTTGGACACTTAATGGTTAATTATTCTATTTAAGTACTAAACAAGCTAAGTTTAAAAATTTGGGCATTTTTATAGTACAATTTACTTTTTTTGAAAACTATTTAAATATAAAGTATATTTAGAAAAATTATAAATTAAATTAGATATTTTTAAATAAATAAAACAAACACTTTAAATCATTAAAAAAAGACACATTAAATGTAACAAGGATATATTCAAAATTTAATTAACTACCTTGACACCACGAGGTTTTAGTCCGAAGCATTTTAATCGGGAGCTTTGAACCGATACCAAATATATTGGTTTATTTATTTCAATAAAATAAACATAGAAATTATTGAAAATTGCCAAATATAATTAATATTGAAGGTAAATATGAAAAAGTAGTTTATTTTTCACTAAGACATTTGAAAAAAGTAGGTATGCATTATATGTCTCAGTTTTTTATTGTCTCGAAATTTTAACAAAATGAGATGATAATTTTCCTTTAATATTTTTGAATTATTAATAAATAAGTAATTTAAAAGTTAAACAAATATTTAGTCATTTAATAAATAAATTTTATATTTATAATATAATAACTACCAATTTAATTTTTGTGAAAATAAAAATGAAAGTTCTGAAAATTATTTACGGATGTACCGAATAGTTAAAGTAAAGAGAAATTTTTTTCGAATTGCTCCTATATTAAATCTCTCCCTCTAAAAGAGGCTTCTAATTCCAAAGCTATTCTCCTATGATTTTGACTTTATAATGAACACAAAGAAAAAGGGGAACAAACTTTCTAGTAAAATGACAATAGTACTGCAACGCCCCAAGAGCTTAATATGATACATTAGTGCTTATATACATGATTTTTACCAACAATAAATTTTCAAAAATTAAAAAAAAAAAAAAAAAAAAAAAGTTAGTGTCAAAAGTAATATTTTCAACTGTCTCTTCTGTTTTTTTTACCTTCCCAAGTTCTTCCGAAACCATTGGCGCCAAAATCTCTGCCTGCGTAACAAATCACAAAAATCCATTTTCCATTTACATTAACAAACAACAAAAATCATGAAAACAAAAACAACATTGCTTCAAACCCAGAAATTTATTTTCTAGTCTTCATTTTACAATTCAGATCATAAACTGTAATGTTAATGTCCCTAAAAAGGACATTTAAAGAATAAATTAACCCATTATTATTATTATTTAATTGATGAATGATTTAATGCAAGAAATCGAAATTAATCATTCCAATGTTGGAATGATCAATGCTGATAACCCTACCAATACCACTCATGAAAATTCTGGCAAGGGTGAGAAGAAAAAACGGGTAATTTTAATTTTAATTTGACTTTTCCTTTGCTAATTTCTATTGTCTCTTTTTTTTTTAATTATTTTTTTTAAAAAATTTTGATGGTGCAGTCTGTCATTTCGAAGATTTTTAAGCGAAATGGCAAAGGAGGAGCCAGTAATGATGAGGCAGGATCAGATGATGATGATGATGAAGTTTCTCCTGGTAATTTCCCATTTATTCACTTCATATATATAGACATATATAATTTTTCAAATTAATTTCTTTCTTGTTCTTTTTATTTTTTTAACTTTGTTTTGGGATTAATTTGATTTATTAGATGGAGAAAAGAAGATTTCAGAGAGAAAAAAAGGGTTCGTAGATGCACCTCCTATTATGAGAAAAAGTGTTTCAGGTATTAATTCGTAATTATTATTATTATTATTATTGCAGCTGCAAATTTTAGAAGATTTTTGGGTGAATTAGGAACAGAAACTTCTATATGTAGAGTGAGCAAATATAGAATTGTTATAAAATAAGAGGATCTTACCATTAATGCATACAGATTTTACCCATTAATTTTGCATGTTAATACAGTGATAAGGATGGAATATTAAAATTTGACACTGCAGAATGAATTGTTGGGATTAAGCCAGAATTAACTTGATCTGTGTAAGTTGCCTCAAAACATAAATTTAATTATAAGCATTGAAAAAAAATTGCTTTTCCTCCTGGAAATGCAATTTCTTGCTGTAACCATGAAAGGGATTCTTAGTGGGTGTTTAACATGGCTCTTAAACTGCTTCAAAGCATTTTTTTAACTCAAGAATCACTTGCTATTTGTCTAGACTTTTTTGAAATGTTTATATGAAAGTAGCCAATTCTGTTTTTAAATGGTGATTTTTAAGCCAAAAGTTGAAAAACACAAGCAAAGTCAAACATTCTCTAAATTTGCTTATTATTACTTTCACTGAATTCTTATTGGATTGGTGTATATGCTGTCCCATACAGGACGCATTGGTAATTCAGTTAATTTCATATTTTGTATAATCTTGGTAGCTAACCTAACATTAGAATGAGATTTTGATCATTGCTTAGGTATTTGAAAACTTAAAAGACAAATGAGTGTAATTAAGAAATGGATTATCTTCATTTTCCATTGTTTGATGTTGACTTGGAGTCCTTTTCATTGAAAAATTGTTGATTGAATTGAAAAAAGTTTTATTTTCTGATCTACTACTTGCAGAAAGGGAAGCTAGTTCAGCAATTGAAGGCTTGAACTTATCAAATTTTGAGCAGCCTATGACATCAGATGTAGAAATCAAGGAATTCCGGTATTTACTACATCCTGTTAATTTTATTAACTAACTTTCATCATTATTGATAATTTTAACATTGCATTGGGGTTGCAGGATATTTGTAGGAACATGGAATGTTGGAGGAAAAACCCCTACCTGTGGCCTCAATCTTGAAGATTTCTTGCAAGTCGAGGGCTGTGCTGATTTATACGTTTGTGGGTATGATTCACATTTATATAATCTAATCATAAGAAATCAAATTACTTATTAGTAGTAAGAATGAAATTTAGTAATTTACATTAGTTTTTCATGTTCAGGTTTCAAGAAATTGTTCCTTTAAGTGCTGGAAATGTGTTAGTGAGTGAAGACAATGAACCTGCTGCAAAATGGTTAGCTCTGATAAACCACGCGCTTAACAAGCCGAGAAATGACCCTTGCTCTGTTGCTGATTCAAGCATTTCAAAAATGCTTAAAACCAACAATTCAAAAGACTCCAAGACTCACAACTTCTTTCACAAAGTGAATCTTAAGGTCCTCAGTAAAAATTTAAGAGCAGATAGTAGCCTTTTGAAGATCTGTAATTGTCCTGTGGAATCCCCTTCTGCTGAAAGACTTAGACTACGAAAACTAAACGATTATACCGATAAATTAGACCCAGAAAATGCCATCCAGTGTCAGGACAACACTGAAACGTCTTGTTCGCCTCCTTCGGCCACGCAAATGACTTATAGTCTCGTAGCAAGTAAACAGATGGTTGGTATTTTCTTATCAGTATGGGCTAGAAGAGAACTAATCCCTCATATTGGTCATCTTAGAGTTTCGTCGGTAGGAAGAGGAATAATGGGTTGCCTTGGAAACAAGGTACTTCAGCAATTTATTCTGCTTAGAGACTTGAGGTTTTTATATAATTTTAATTCATCAAACATTGCAGGGATGTATATCAGTAAGCATGTCATTGCATCGAACGAGCCTTTGCTTTGTATGCTGTCACTTGGCTTCTGGAGAGAAAGAAGGAGATGAACTAAAAAGAAATGCCGATGTAACAGAAATCCTCAAGAATACACAATTTCCAAAGATTTGCAAGAGTCCGAATCCGTGCGCTCCAGAAAAAATAATTGATCACGAGTATGTTTGCTCTTTTTATTTTTGGCCTTTAAAATAAATTTCTTGCCTTGTTCTGTTAGTATCTAGCAAGTTTAATCTCTTCACCAACTTTTGCAGCCGTATAATATGGCTAGGAGATTTAAATTATAGAGTTTCCTTAAGTTATGAAGAAACAAAGGTTTTGCTAGAAGATAATGACTGGGACACCTTGTTAGAGAAAGATCAGGTTTGTTCCTTTTTGTATTGTTCAACTATTAGTCTCATTTCTTGGCATTGTTAAACCAAAAGTTGCTTGTTATCTGATATGTACTGCAGCTGAATTTAGAAAGAGAAGCAGGAAGGGTACTAAATGGATTTAATGAAGGAAAGATTTTATTTGCACCTACTTATAAGTACTCACATAATTCAGATTCATATGCTGGAGAAAATGGCAAATCCAAAAAGAAACGCAGAACACCAGCATGGTATTGTTTCTTAATTTGTTTTTTTCATAGTGAAGTTTAAATTTTCTTGAGCATTTTGTTTAAATTGCTCTTTGATAACTAGGTGCGATAGGATACTATGGCGCGGAAATGGGATCGAGCAGTTATCGTATATTCGAGTAGAGTCGAGATTCTCGGATCATCGACCGGTTTGTGGCATATTTGCAGTGGAGGTGGAATTAAGGAACTTAAGTAATGGCAGATTTAGAAAGGGCTATTCATGTGCTGCGCCCAGGCGGCTAGAGTATGATGATTGCATACTTGAAAGGCATAGCTTTTATGGGGTGTAAATCAAACTTTGCCAAGTATTGTTCATCTTATTAGGCTTTTTATTTTTATTTTTTTTTAAATTGCATAGTATTCTTTTACATGAGAATTCATGTTTGCTTGTGATTATTCATACAAGCTACCAATTTATACTTTTAGTAATTAACAGGGGGAAAATTTAGTATATATATAATTAGGAAACTAATTGTATTTATATTGATGTAATTCAAAACTTCATTAGACAATGAAAACAGTACTAATATAGTATAATATTGCAGTAAATAAAATATGCTAATTGAAACAAATATAATATTCTTTTCATACTGAGGATGTAGCTGCGTTAAAAATCAGTAGGGACAGTTTTGTCACTCTTAGTGGTCTTGTCGGCTTGAGTCGGATTGATCAGTGCTGTGGAATGGTGACCAGAAAACAGATGGCTAATAATTACGTTTCTTTTGGCGGTTTGGTTGCTCTGCTTCACTCATCAAATCCCAAATCCCAAATTGAAGTCACTTCTCGTTCTCGTAAAGAGCTATCATGTGATGTATTTGAATAAACACCCAAGTTTTCTTTTTGGTTCTCTGATCCAAGATTCTGTTTTGATAAATCTTCAATTCTTGCAGTTTCCCATTAGTTGAGATAATTTTCCATTTGGAAACCAGATCCTTCTCCAACTTCTCCGACGGAATGATTACTCCCACTTGAATTATTATCCTTGTCTAGTTCCCAGTCAGCCACACCTAATAACTCTCTAATGTTAATATCCATCTGACCAGGACTAACTTACGGTTGATCATCATATGAAGAGAATATATTTCCATGACTGATTGTTCTTCCTTGATCAGGACGATTTGCGCATTGCAATCATGATCGATTCTAAAATTCTTATCCACAAAGCCTAATCCCTCTTTGCTTTGCGGATACTCGAATTCTGCAGGAATAGACTTTGTCCCAACAATCTTCCGTATCGAACACACACTTTCTTTTATCCAAACCAGCAAGTCTAAGCAGTCATGTTTCTCCTGCTCATCACTTCCGCGGCCATCATCATCATCATCATTGATCTTCAGACATGTTTGAGTAAGCAATGAGAGGGCTTCTTCCTGGTTCACTACTTTAGACCAAGTAGCACTTCCTTTAGCTGTGATTTTGGCTTGCAAACTTTTTGATTGAGTAATGAGTCACCTTATGCGATCGAAATTAGGTGACGTATGTTGAATAACTGCAGCCAAGACACTAACTTTCCATGCCTTTTTATGATGATGAGGCTTTTTATAAGGCGGAGCTCCATGTTCTTGCGCTGCACCTTGCTCACCCCACCAAAGTTCGGCTCCCGAAGGCCACCAAGGCGGGGGCAAACCTCTTTCGTAGGGAAATCTTCATTGCCCTGGCACACAACGTTGCATCAGAACCGAAAGAAGAGAACCTAATGTAGTATCTTGCAATTCTTGTAATAAATGCATGCACGAAATTGGATCAAGCTCATTTGCTGCTTCTTCCAAACATGGTACGAAATCTGCGACAGCTGAAGGAGCACTTTGATTGAATCGAACTTTATCTTTCCACCATTCTTAAACTATCAGAAGAACGTGACAAAGGTTTTCCTTTATCTATACCATAAACAAAACCTTGTCCTTTGCAAACTTCCATCATTTATACCATGTATTTAAGAATAGAATCTTGAGCTCTTGACATCCTTTTCTTCCGCCTCTTCTCTACCAGATGATTCTTCAAGTTCCTCACAGTTGCGTTTCTCTTTAAGCTTTTGCATGCGCACACGGTCTTTCCACATGCGTTTCTTGAGATCAGCGTAGCTTATTTCTCCTCCTCCTCCTCCTCCTCCTCCTCCTCCTCCTCCTCAGTGAATATCACCACCTTCGTCTTGAGACGGGCATGGAGAGTCTACCTCTTTATGCAATTCCACCATGACTACCATAAAAAAAAAAAAAAAAAATTCAAACTGCATTATGTAAAATTTTAGTTTGGCAGTAAACGATGTAAAATTTGGCAAAAGTTGAATCAAAATCTATATTGTAGTAGCATTCATATAAATAATTTGAGTTTATTGACTCTGCTTCATAATAAGTGTCCCAATAATTTTTAATTTTTTATACCTTTGAAATATCTATAAATAATCTTTGTAAATTGGATGTATATTTTAACAAAGAGCATATTAGTTATTCAATAAATAAATGTTATATTTTTAGTATAATTACGAAAGTTAATATATTTATTATACGACAAATGAAATAAAATTTTCACTTAAATTTTCGCATGTCCATTAATTAAATGGTACGTATTATATTTTTTTTTTATTGATACGCCATGTAATTAGAATATAATAATATCATAATAATCTGCTATATACTTTATCTAGTCTAAAATAAATGTTTTAGATTTCAATTTTTTTTTTCATAATAAATGTCTCATCCCTCAATTGAATTGGGATACTTATTTCATAATGAAGGAAGCAATTTTTATTTAATTTGATTTCATTTTATTTGCCACTCATAGTCATCTTAGAATCATCCTCAGTTTCTTACTGTTTAAGTCCATTTTACATATCGATTTCTTATTGTTTAAGTCGATCTTTCATTTTTTTTTTCTAGAAGAAGTCAATTTTAATTTTAAATTGTTATTACAGTTTTTATCATTCAAATATAAATGCTCATGTACATTTAAATTGGATGAAATAAAAAATTATGGAAAATTTGATTTAAAAAAATGTTTTGTAGTGTATTATGATGTATTTAAAAGGATGAAAACACTTGCCTATTCTTTTTTATGATAAACGTCCTACTATATTTAACGGAGTTCTTGCCGTTTAAGCAGTACTCTCATGAGTAAATTCTCTTCTTCTTTAAAAAAAGAAAAATGTTTTACCTAATTTTTTTTTTAAGAAAAAATAATTATAAAATATCGAATGCGTCTATAGGAAAATAAAATGGGAGGGAGGTTTTTTTTTTTTTTTTTTTTTTTTTTTATAACAAACACATGGGAGGGAATAACTCTGAACAAGACACATAAACAGTGTAGCATGTACAATAAAATAGAGTGATGCATTTTAAGACTTAGTTGTACCTTTTGCCCGTATTGCCTCCGAATTAGTAGTGTGACTTAAGATTATGATGTTAAAAAGCGGCAGCGTTTTAGTCCCACACTCGCCTAAGGAAAACTCTTCTCTATTTTAGTTGACTCTTATGCCCTTCAAAAGCTCACATATGCCGTTTTACATCATAATATATTCTTCAATTTTAATGTATCCTTGATCCTTTTACAAGTATAAGAATTTATAACCTTACTATAATAATTATATAGTCTTCTTATAGCATTCAATGATATGTCAATCCCTCATATCTTTTTATTATTATTATTATTCTTATTTTTAAATGTGGTCATGAGTTGGTTTTATTTCTTAAAACCCTTAAATAAATATAGTTTAGTAAAGATTACATAAAATAACATGTCCATATATTATTTAGGGGTGTAATTCGGTCAGCATAAAATGGAATCAACCTTATTCCAATTCCATTTCAAACTATTTTTATTTAAAATTTAATTTCATACCATTTCAAATGTTTTTGGATTTAAAAAATTTCATTATATATCATTCTATTTATTGAGCTTATAAGTTACTATATTTTATTCTATATAATTAGGTGTAGCTTAGTTAATTATAGTATGCACTTAATTGTATAAATAGGAAAATCTTTAGGTATTATTATGTACTTTTCATTCTCTATTTAATTAACTCAATATGGTATAAGAGTTAATCTATTACTCCGTTATGTTGGGCTATTCTGAAATGGAATGTCTAGAATGTACCTTCTCATCTCATAATGGACCGTTCTGAAATGGACATCAATAATGGACATCCCGTCTAATAATGGGTAGTTCTGAAATGAACCGTCTATAATGGACCTCCTTGTCTCATAATAAAGCCACCTTTGTTAACTTAAAATGGATTACGTCACAATAGACATGAGGGGTTGTGTTGGGATCTCACATCGGTAAAGAGTGGAAAGTTTCAGGTCTTCATAAGGTTGAACAATCATAACTTGTCAACTTAGATTTTCAAGTGAGTTAGGCTCAGTTCTAATATCACATAGCTTATAATCCAGTGTTTCATAAATGTACGAATATTGATTGTCTTTTGGTTAGGAATGGGAACTGACTCTAATACCATGACAAATTTAGGTTAATGAATTATATATGGATTTCATACATTGTGTGTTAGTACAGGGTCACTTATAAAGGGAATTACATGCTGTGTGAATCCTATCATTTAGGAAATAAATTTTAGATAGAAAACTACCTTTAGTTACAAGATTACAAATTATCTCTAGCTACCATATTGGAATATGTTTCCTATTCTAACGGGAGGGGAAAGACTTTGAGAAATACTAATGTATTAAAGAATTCAAACATTTATTTATCCAAGCTAAGGCCGAGTGGACCTTATAGTAGGGATTATGTAAATAGTTTCCCGTTAAAATGAAAATATCTCATTTTGATAAATTACAATTCATTTGGTATCAATACGTAATTTATTTAGTATTTTTCTTTAAAAAAAATAATATTTGAGTGATTTGGTAAAACTTATAATAATAAAATGTAAGATAATAAAAGATTTATGGAAATAAATGTTATTTACATTAGAAATATGGAAACTGATATCATCCTGCATCCTGGAAAATTTGACAAAGGAAATTAAATTGTGGATGAAGAAAGTATTGCATGAGAATTTGGTTGTAAAACATCAAAAAAGAAAGAAAACCTTAAACTAAATACCAAAAATTAATGTTCTATACAAAATAAAAGACTCATAAGTATAGCACTAAGTAAATATTAAATTATTAATAATCAAATGATAAGTAAGAAAACTCAAGTATGATAAATAAAGGATGAATTCAAAGATAAAAGCAGGAGTATTAATCTTTGAATTAGATGAGTTAAGATTACTGGAAAGTAAATGGTTATGATTTCATGTTTTAATTAGTTTGTTTCATGTTCATATTATGTGAAAAAATGAAAATTGAGATTTGGTTTTACAGTATTTACAAATTGATTATTGCGTTTTTCAACGATTTATATTTTACGCAAATGAATAAAGTACCAATTAAATAGGGATTTGTTCAATCAGTTTAATTTTTTTAAACTCATAGGTTATAAAAAATTGAGACAGAAAGACGGCAATTAGTTAGAGCAGTTATATCTGTAACATCCTCTACGTATACTCTTACGTCATAAAACATGCTATATATTTTCTTTTCTCATATTACATTCTCATTTTTACCTAAGTCCAATTCAAAAATTAACATACATATAACCAAAAGCGTAAACCAAATATTACCCATAAAATATTACAAACCAATAACCTATTTATCCCAAAAATTTATTAACAGAACATATGACAAAAATCTACATGATAAGATGATACAAATGATGAAATGCGGGGGAGAGAGATCCTAAGCTTCGGTTGACCAACCCAGAGGAAAGGCGATGGAACTGACGCTGTCAGTTGCCCCATAGGAAACCTGGAATCATATAAAGGCAATTTAATGAGTTGCGAACTCAGTAAGTGCAAACTATATAATATAAACAAATCAATTAAACATAATTGCAAAACATTAAACAGAACCTGACAAAAGAATTTATCTCTTAGGACTCCTCTTATCCAAATAATCACATATAGTATAATATCTGTGTTACTTTACATATCCATATTAGTCAACACATAATCATATACAAAATGTAAACATAGCATATAAATCAGACATGTAATT
>CANUEY010429049.1:0-49516 GCA_948099555.1 Croton setiger
GTTCGGTTCGTGAAATATTCGAACTCGAAAATCCGGCTCGAATTCGGCTCGTTTAAATTTCGAATACGAATCGAATCGAATTTTTTCCGAATCGAACGCCGAACGAACCTCGAACGGTTTGATTTGTTTACAGCCCTACTAACAAACAAGCTTATTCAATATGGAATTTAGTTGTATAATTTTTATACGATTTTATATAACTATTATACAATTTTTGAACATGTAATAACTATTCTAGTAATTTTGTACACTGAATGCTTTGCAATGTTTGAACTAAATTTATAAAAAATAAAACAGATATAATAAAAGAGACATATCAAGTAAAAAACAGATATAAACTATATACAAAATATGTATAAAATATAAGGGTAATTACTTTTGGGTCCCTGAGATTTGGCCCAACATACTCGTAGATCCTTTTATTTTGAAAATTATATCAACGGATCCCTAACTTTTGAAAAATTAGACTCTCAGGTCCTTCCATCCACTTTGGTCGTTAGTCAACATTTTTTTTTCAAAATGACAAAACTACCCTTTGGTTTAATTGAATCGAACCATGGTTTATTTGAATCAGACCATTCTAATTATTAAATCAAACATGTGGGCCCCACTCACTATAAAAATAAAAAACAACCCATAGCAAAACTTTTGAGTCCCTGAGATTTGGCCCAACATACTCGTAGGTCCCTTTATTTTGAAAATTATATCAACGGATCCCTAACTTTTGAAAAAATAGACTCTCAGGTCCTTCCGTCCACTTTGGCCGTTAGTCAACGTTTTTTTTTTTAAAATGACAAAACTACCCTTTGGTTTAATTGAATCGAACCATGGTTTATTTGAATCAGACCATTTTAATTATTAAATCAAACATGTGGGCCCCACTCACTATAAAAAAAAAAACAACCCATAGCAAAGCTTGAACCTGAATCTTTCAAGATTGCTTAACTACATGTTAACCAACTGCACCTCAACACGTTTAACGTATTAAACTGACATGATAATATTTTATTGTGTAAAGCACAACCATTCACCTTTTATCCCTATAACAATTAGCTATTATTTCAATTAAAATTTTATTAAATAATTACATATTAATTTTTTAATCATCCTAGACAAGTCTGAAAGTTAGACCCTAAAGTTTAATTTTTCCAAAAAATTAAAAAGAGTTTACAGAAAATTTAGTGTTTATTTGGAGAAATTAACAAAAATTAGAAAACTCATACTTTTTATTTGGAGAAATTAACAAAAATTAGAAAACTCATATTTCTAATTAAGGAAATGAAATATTTATTGTGGGACCCGATGATATAATTTTCAAAATAGAGAGATCCTAGAGTACATTAGGCCAAACCTCAGGGACCCTTGATGATATAAGTTCCAAAATAGAGGGACCCCAGAGTACATTAAACCAAATCTCGGGGACCCAAAAATAATTACCCCTAAAAAATATAAGTTTTCTATTTTTTTTTAATTTGTCCAAAAAAAAAATATGAGTTTTCTAATTTTTGTTAATTTCTCCAAATAAAAAGTATGAGTTTTCTAATTTTTGTTAATTTCTCCAAATAAACACTAAATTTTTTGTAAACTCTTTTTAATTTTTCGGAAAAGTTAAACTTTAGGGTCTAACTTTCAGACTTGTCTAGGATGATTAAAAAATTAATATGTAATTATTTAATAAAATTTTAATTAAATAATAACTAATTGTTATAGAGATAAAAGATGAATGGTTGTGCTTTAAACAATAAAATATTATCATGTCAGTTTAATATGTTAAAGGTGTTGAGGTGCAGTTGGTTAACATGTAGTTAAGCAATCCTGATGGTCTCAAGTTTGACCCTTGCTATGGGTTGTTTTTTATTTTTATAGTGAGTGGGGCCCACAAGTTTGATTTAATAATTAGAATGATCTGATTCAAATAAACCATGATTCGATTCAATTAAACCAAAGGGTAGTTTTGTCATTTTGAAAAAAAAAAGTTGACTTTTCCGTTGACTAACGGCCAAAGTGGACGGAAGGACCTCAGAGTCTATTTTTTCAAAAGTTAGGGACTCGTTGATATAATTTCCAAAATAGAGGGACCTACGAGTATGTTGGGTCAAACCTCAGGGATCCAAAAGTAATTACCCCTAAAATATATACAAAAATGTACAATACAAATACAAATTAAAAACAATTTTTTTTACAGTTATTATATGACTATTGTACATAAAAGGATGACTAACATCATTTTTTGCCCCTATTGCTACTATTATATTTTTTTACTTTTGCTCATTCAATGTACTAGTAATCTTAAAAGCCTTCTGTACTATTAAAAATGGTTATACTTGCACCCTCCATCCATGAGAAAACAAATATTATGGCTAAAACTCAGGGCAGGTGTGTGAGTCACTTAAAAAAATCAAAACGATGTGGTTTTGATACAATTAGATAATAATATACTTAAAATTTAGGCACCATTTTAAAATTTAGGCTGCTTTAACTTTTTCTACTCATTTATTCTTTTCTTCAAACACCTAGTGTGCACTTTGATTTAAAATGTTGTTGGCATACATATTCTGGTTTTGATCAATCAAGATACAAAAATTCATGTATTTTGTTTGGTTTAGCTAAATTTCACAAAATTTTGATAAAGCAACTACTGCTTCTCTTGAAATTTCTGCTTCTCTTTCATAAAAAAGCTTCACTTCACCAATGGAGCAATCATTATTGTCTCTATAGCTCTAAATGTTCTTGCCGAACCAATTGCCTTGACACAAGGAATTAAAAGATTAGAATCAGCTTTTTAATGATTTTCAGTGACTAATCAATCACAGGTTTGCAAGCATGTGAATTAGGCTTGAATGCCGATCTTTTCTCAAATCAAAGTCTTTTTCTGTTGTAGCTATTATCTCCATCAAAGCTACAGCAGAGTGAATTAGGTGGGTCACAATCGGTACCTCTTACAAAGTCATAAAGTCTAGTAAATTTAAGGCAATTAAAGAGGCATGCCCAATCAAAAAGTGACACATGGATGACTACTACTTAGCAAGTGAGACCAAAGAGGTTGTGATCTCTACACTTTGTGAAAATTGTCCAGGGTTCAAAAGAGTTGAGGTCACAAGCACAACAAGAAAGGTTTCGTGCACACTATCTATGCAAAATTCAAATTTTATGCAAATCATACTTATTTTCAAGGCACCAATAACACATCAACCAATCAAATCATACATCATTTTCATAAGTCATGCAATTCACAAGATTCAATGCTCAAATTGTAAAAGTATAGAGTTAACGACATGTATTATTCATTATGTCAAGCTTTGTAATGATAGAATAAAAGTTCTCTTCACAAAGTGTCTTGGTAAAGATACTTGCAAGTTGATGTCCATCTCCACGAACTCTAATTTGGTGTCTCCATTTTGAACATGATCTCTAATTTGGTGAAGATACTTGCAAGTTAATGTCCATCTCCATGATCTCTAGTTTGGCCCTCTATTTCTACTATACTTTCAAAAAGGACTACTAAACATATAATTAACCTCAAATGGCCGCTAAACGTACCAAGAAGGACCCCTAAAATGCTATAACGATTCTCATTCATTCATCCATACATCATAAACATGTTGAGATTCATCCATAAGTAAGCATTTTATTAATTAACAATTAATAAAATCCTAAACATTTATTCTATATGTTAAATTCGTCATATCGAATGCAAAATCTTAAATGAAAAAGAACAAATCTAAGGAGATCTATCAAGATCTAAACCTCTAAATCTCTTGATACTATGTAATTGCAAGTGTACGGATCGGTAAGAATATATTTATTTATATTTAGTATTAAATTTTGTTATGAATTTTCTCATTACCTTTATTAGTCCAAAATCTTGTTATTATATATATATGAACAGCGAACCTCAATACAATAACAATTCGATCGCCCAAATATCAAAGTTTGATGGAGATTTGCAATTTCGATTTTTTTTCTCACCCCTACTAATTTCACCCCATTTATAATTTTTATCACACTTTCTAACATTTTTTTTTATGAAAAACTCAAAAATAACAAAAATTCTAATAATATTAAAAATACATAAAAAGATACATAAATTACAAGATTAATTATAATTCCATTCTTAAAATAGGTGCAAATTTGTTGCAGACATTAAACACATTTAATTTTGCAAAGAACAAATATATAATGAGTAGGAAAAGAATTACAGACCAAAGCAAATGTTCTGTACCATATTTTGATTGGGGAACTAAATGTTGAATAGAGGATGCAGTCAGATTTCAACACTACAATTGTAAAGAATATTAATCAATGTGATAAGAGCAAAAATAATATTGGAGTAAAGTTATAAAGCAAAAGTGGGGAGGACTAGAATAGGCCAAATGATTATCTGATTCTTCAAGGTATTGAAAATGATAATTCTTCGGGGACCAAATATGCAAGAATCCAACTGTTGGGGTTCAACTATTCTGCAGTAAAAATATTATTTGGGTGGCTCAGGGCTATAAACAACAGAATAGTAGGGCCATTCAAAAAAAGCTGATTGAAGAAGGCCAATGACTAGTCGCTACCTCCCACCACCATTAGCTCGATCGTGCGCTTTGTAGCCCAATTTGTGGCAACTTGAGTCAAAATGTGCTGGTTTGGTTAGATTCATATTTGATTCGAAATGTATTGATTTTGAGTTGCATAGCCAGAATATAAGACTTACTGATGAAATGAGAAATAGTGAAAATCAACATCCCAACTATCAATTTTCACATATGATTGATTCTTTCATACACTGAATTCATTTTCAAAAATAAAAAATTCTTAAACAAATTGCAAACCACATGTCAACTATTTTAATAAACTTTTTTTTTTTTTATAAATCTAAAATTTTTTCCAGTGCCACCTACGCAAATCAATACGAGATGAATGAAAAATTAAAAAAAAAAAGAAAAAAAAAGAAGAAAGCGCCGACTAAGAGAATAAAAGTAGAAAAAGATAGTGAGGAATTTTCTTTTGCTTTTATTGAAATGATTAAGATTGAAAGAATGGTAAGCGTGGAAGATGCTTTTGCCATTTATAAATGCTGAACCAAATTCCAAACCACTCATTCAGAAGAGAAGTATCCTATCCCTAGTGCTAGATGTGATTGATTTTTTATTTCCTAAAACGTTCAGAATCTCTTCTTTTTTTTTTTTTCTTGACAGAAGTTGAGAATCTCAATTATTATCCTTTACTAATGACAAAAATATAATTTTCTCTCATTCTTTAAAAACAAAAATTAAACTAACTTATCATCTATTTTATACCATTTTGCTTCCATTAATTTTTCTGTTAAATTAATAAGTTGTTTCATCTGATTTTTTTACATTAATTTATAAAAACAACATTTATTTGCTGAAAAAATTAAAAAAATATTCGGTTAATAGAGTGATTTTTTACCTTTCTAATAAATAGAGTGATTTTTTACCTTTCTAATAAATAAACGTTATTTTAGTCAAAATTAATGTTAAATTTTTAATTAAAACAAAAAGAAATATAGATGTAATATAACTTGGTAATTTACTTCACAATTTCTAGTGATATTTAACAGAAAAATTAAAAGAAGAACAGAATATCATAATTTTTCTATAATATAAAAACAAAAAAAATTATTATGTAAAAATATAAGACAATAGTTCAATTTTTGAAAAATATAATGAAAAAATCGTATTTTTCATTTTAATTACATATTCATCATTTATTATTTATTCAAAATTATAATAAACTAGGCTTATCTATAAATAAATGACAAAAATCAAATTGCAAATATTACCCTCCTTATTATATGTTTTTCAATTCTCTCATTTTTAATGAATGAGTGACTATTCGTCCAATTTTCTATTTTCTGAAATATAACGACTCTTCCATTTAACACAAAACAAAATTGATATAAAAAATAAATAAAATTAAAAATTAATTCATTAACTTCAATTTTTTTTTAAACCAATAACTTGTATTAAATTAATAACAAAAAAAAACATATCAGGAACATCAGCCAAAATTACAGAACCAAAATAATCTAACGAAATAAAAAGCTGTGATAACTCGTAAGTTAAAACATTTATTCACAAAAAATGAAACAAGAAGATAAAATGGAAAAAAAGAAGAAGAAGATAAAGCAACTAAATGTTTGAGGATGATCAATCAAGTTCCAAAACCAGAAAATGGAAATCTTTTACTACCATAGCACTTCACCAATAATTCAGAATCAGATTCCAAGCAAAAACTTATGACGCAAACCAAACAAGCAAGACTCGTATTCCGCCTCTTCCACTGAAATCTAAAAATCACATCGCTTATACAACCACCCAAGAATACTTCCCTCATGGTCACCAAACCCAACAAAGTTAGCATTAGAAACAGTAGCTTTAACCAAACCAACCTCAAGAGGATGCCAGACCGCCTCCTCCCTCCTTGGCCTAGCTAATATATGTTCTTTAGAATTGTAATCCTAGAATTCATGAAGTGTAAGCAAAGCTAACTGAACAACTTGCAAATCATCACAAAAATAATCATGAAATGTAATATTACTAACCTAAATCATATGCCATATATATCCTTATTTTTAAATATAACGTATTTTTATAATTTTTATTATATAAGCGTTGTTTTAATAAAAAATTAATTAGATA
Source organism: Croton setiger (assembly GCA_948099555.1). Taxonomy (NCBI): domain Eukaryota; kingdom Viridiplantae; phylum Streptophyta; class Magnoliopsida; order Malpighiales; family Euphorbiaceae; genus Croton; species Croton setiger. Next base: position 6,654 of record CANUEY010429049.1, read on the forward strand.
CTAAGAAATTTTATATATATAAATATGTTAATAGAAAATTAATTAAAATATATGAATAAAAGTGAGTTTTAAAACTTGTATATATTCGGCATATGAAAAACAGAGAAACTACTAGGATTTTGGTCGATGCGACCGATAAAACATCGGTAGCGCAATTAATTAAAAAGAAAATTATTACAAAGTTAAATTAAATGAAAAATAAATATTATTATTTTGGAATTCGTATTTTTACGACGACGTCGTAAATTTCAGTTACGCCGAGATACCGAAGTCGATCACAAATATTCTCGGACCTAATTAATTATATATATATATATATATATATATATGGATAAAGAATTAAAATGAAAATGGAAATGATAATAAATATGTATAAATATATATGTATGCACACGAAATCATCAATAAGAAAAGAAGGGAATATGTATTTATATAGTCTGTTAAAAAGGAGGTGAAAAACAGAAGAAAAAAAAAAACACAAGAAAGAAGGGATATAAGTTTGGACCGACATGAATTGATTATTATTAAATATTTGATAATTAAATTATTTGAAATAAATGATTTAATTGTTTTGAATAATATAGATTGTTTAATTATTTGAAATAAATAATTTAATTATTTTGAATAATAGTGGTTGATTAAAATACTTGAAATAAATGTTTTAATTATTTTGAATAATAGAGATGAATTAAATTACTTCAAATAAATGTTTTAATTGTTTTTTGAATAATAGAGATTTATTAAATTACTTGAAATAAATGTTTAATTATTGTGAATAATATGAGATGATTAAATTATTTGAAATAAATTAATTTTAGGTTCGTTTTAAGACCAAAAATTAGAGATTAAATATTTTATTAGAGATTTTAATTATAATGTTGATTTTAAATTATTATATAGTTTATTTAAAGATTATATTAGGTTTTAATAATTATAATTATGATTAATTATAATTATTATATGATAAATAGAGATTGTTAATTATTTTTAAAATATTATTAAATGATTTTAAAGTGGAAATTTTTACGGATTGAGTTTAAATTCATAGAAAATTATATGAATTAAATTTAAAACTCAATTTATTTCAGAGAATTAAATATTAAATCATGCGTCATAGCATATATGGATTTTTGATGTGATTAATTGAACATTATTGTTATGTTATGCATTATAGGAGCATCGAGGCATCGAGTTCGTGAGTGGCACAGGGTAAATAACCTGAGGCCCAACCGAGTTCACAACAAAGAGATAAGTGTTAAACTCACTTACTTATATGTGTAGAGATGACCTTGTGATATTGTCAAACATGCTATATTGAACTGTTTGGACCGGTATTGAAGCCCAGTCAACTAGAGATATCTGATATATGAATTGCGATGTTTGTGGTTCCTGAGTCGGTACTAAAATCCAACAAGTTGAGTTATATGATCTGATATTGAATATCTATATGTTGTTATAACCGGTACTGAAGCCCGGTCACATGATTATATAGAAAATGATAATATGAAAAGTATATTATATAAATGCATTTCCACATGACTTAATAACAAGCGTTGTGATTATCGTAGCCAGTGTTTGCAAATTTCACAAAAAAGAAACCTACAGTTTCTATATGTTTGACAGAGAGCCTACGTGTTCTATATGATATAGAAAGACCTACCGGTTCCAAATGCTACAGAGTGATCTTCGGATCTTATAGAGAAAGGTTGATCTTCGGATCCCTATGGCCGACAGTATTCCGGGTCTTATATGTTCACTAGATCCAGTCAGAGAATATTATGCTGTGAAATTCTCAGGGCAACACTTGGTCGATAATTCACAACTAAAGAAAAAGGAAAGATATGTCATTCTGCATACCATGCTATAGAGATGATTATATATGATGATTATGACTTAATTTCATTGATAAATGATATGTTGTGATAAATTGCCTTATATGTTGGCTTTATATGTTTATGGTTTACACTTGCTGAGTATGCGACTCATCAAAATTGCAATATATGTTTCAGGTCAGTAGTCTGAGTGAAGTACTGACACTTCACTAGTCTATGCTCAGGTCGGTACAGTTGAAGCCTAGACCTCTCTCCCTCTGACCACGTCATTTGTAAATGATGCATATAGTTTTTGGTTTATGCTTTATTTTGTAAAGCATAATTATATGTTTTGGCATGTAAAGCTTAATATGTTAAGTCTGATATGGCTTTTGAATGATAGTCTTTTATAAGACTTATAGTATACGTAAATTATGAGTAAGGCATGTTAATCAGGGTAAAGGTAAAAGAGATTGTATAACATACTTTGTTATGTGTTATGAGATGTATGATATGAAGTTGTTAAATGTGTTAATAGGACTAAGAAGAGATCATAAAATGTTATAAAAAAAAGGCATGTTTTATGACGTAAGAGTACAAGTAAAGGTGTTACAGACACGACTTAGTCCCCATATGTTTGAATGAACTATTTCAAACATACTTAAGGGCCTATATTGACCGTTTAGGCAAAGAACTATGAGTTTGTTTTCCTAATTAACATGACTCACACTCCAAAGAGGATATTAAGGAATGGTTTGGATAAGTTTCTTGAGTTTGTTAAGGTAGGATGGCTAAAATGATAATGGAGAATATTTGTAAATGTGGCAGATGTGAAAGCAATTGGTGGTTTAAATTCGACGGGATAATACAAGTCTTGGAACTTACTCCTATTCCAATCGTCTTCCCAGTGCTCAAGTCCAGTGCCACAATAGAATCGAGTATAAAGATAATAGCACAATTAAGATTTTTGGATTGTTTGCCTTCTGAAAGAGGATTATATGGACATTCAGGGGCAAATAAAAACATGATTTAAAGTTACAGAAGGTGAAAGTTGAATTTCTCCTATACCTTTAATAGCAATTTAACAACCATTAGTAATAGAAATAGTAGAATGATTTGGATTAGGAAAAGGGATGAACGTGAGTTCTATTACCAAAGACATGTTCAGAAGCTCCAAAATCCATTATCCATTGAGTTAGGCCACTCTTGGTAAGAAAAACTAGAGACGTATTATCCTGGGAAACTTTCTATTTTGAAGCTTGATATAATGCTAGTATGTGAAACTATTAAATACAGAAAGTAGTGATGAAATTAAAAATAGAAAATGAATTAAGAGATAATGGAAATGCGAGAAAATGTAAATAAACAAAGAATGAACTCACTATAGCAAACTAGAAAGCAAAATAGAGTAATTTTAAAGTAATAAAAGAATAATAATGAAAATGAAAGAGGTAATAAATATATGGACTATGAATATAAAATGTGACCTGTAAATGTATAACCCAAGAGAAATACAATCAACTGTAATTAAATAAGATATAATGAGAAGTTATGAGACAAGAAAGAATTAGATAACATGTAGCAGATCATGTAAATGTTGCATAAATACATGTTGACATAACAAGCTTCGAGACGAAGCTTAAAATTTGGAGGGTAGAACTGTAATGTCCTAATAATTGAGTCGTTGCATTTAGAATATCAAGTCGGTTCAGAACAAACTAAGGTTGGTTTGAATCATTTCAGTCATAAGTGGGGAATGAAATGTTTAATTGATATAATAAAATAAAATAGGACCTAATTGAAATAAGTAATAAAGTTCAAGTATCAAGTAGGTAATAAGTCAAACATCAGACAGTAAGTAGGAAATTTTCAAATAAAAAATCAAAATGAAAACAGAGAACATCATGAATGTTCTCTACTCTTCTTCATTTCTTCAATTCATCATCACTTCTTTTTCTTCCTTTTCTACGGAGTATCTTCTATAGTTTCTACTCTATATTTCTTTTTTTAATTCATCAAGATCATCCATAAAATTCCATCATTTAATATTCGACTACCACCTAGTAAGTAATTCTATCATTTTCATTCATTTAAGCTAAAGGAAAAGAAGTGCTTAAGATTTATAATTTTGTAGGTAAAGTTAATTCAAAGAGGAAAGAATATGAGCAGACTTAAAGCTTGGTTAGAAGTTCGATACTTAACTTTATATTGTGTGTGAAATTGAATATATTATGCATGTTTTGATTGAATTGGTATATTTGAGGTGGTGTTGAGTTGGTATGATATATGTTGAATTATTTTGGGTTGATATGAATGAAAGAAATAATTATGTGGATTGTGGAATTTTGTTGAAAACAGGTGGAAAATGTAAAACAGAGCATCTGGATACAGTTGGTAGTGCACGTTGCCTAAGGGTCGCACGCGTAATTTTATCAGTTTTCCATCTAAAAGCTAACAGGGCAAGATAGCGCACGTTACATAAAATGTAGTGTATGCTACTCTTGTCACAACTCATTTAAAAGCTAATAGGACATGCTAACGCACACTACACATATGCGTTACTCTTAGAGAAAAAATATGAATGATAATTATAAGTATGTAATTGATTATACACATGATAAAGTAAGTATGTATGATTTATTATAAAGCATGTACGATGATAAAAAGGTATGATAACATAAAAATTGATACAAAATTTAGTATAAACATATAATCAAAGCAAACAACTAGTAAAATGGTATAATTACTGTATTATACCATATGATGTGATGATTTTGATATAGATGTGATGATTGTAATATTGATAAAGATATAATATGCTCTAATGAAGTTAGGTAGAAACAACGCAGATTAGGATATGTTACAACATATTATCTGGCAGATTTGCATATCATATAGTTTGATATTTTAGCTTTGGCCGTGAGAATTATTATGATATATTTAGGACTTAGCAGCCCGACATACAGTCATACAGTTACCTTGTCACTTAGGTTTCACTATAACCTTACGAAGCAAGTACCTGATCGGATATATATAATGATAATGATTGTTAACATTTGTATGTTGTAAATATATCTTTTGTATGATATGCATGAAGATTCATCAGGTAAGATTGAAATGGCAAGCTTTAATAATAATATATGACTATACATGATACAATATAATGACTAGATGTTACTATGATTTGATGTAAATGAATATGATTGTATGATATATATATATATATATATAAGTTTTATATGAAATCAATATGAGAAGAACAATGGATTGTAGGAAACATATATGATAAATAATATAAAGAGTTAAAATGACATATAGAAAAACTAAGGAATAAAGAGAAAGATTTAGGACAACCTTTTATACATATATAAACTATATTAAGTTAAAAGCAAATTGTTAAACCTAAACAAGATATACAAACCAGAACCTAAAGTTGTATAACATCTATCATAATATAAGAAAGAAAAGAAAGATAACAATAATAAGCATGATATAATAAAATAAAAGTAAAGTTTATAATAACCAGTTGGAATGTTAATAGATTAATTGAGAAGGATAAATTATAATAATTGATTTACCATAAAATATGATCAATTAATCAAATGTAAACTAACCATGAGTTAGAAAGATTAAGAGAAACCATAACTTAAGTTTGAACAAGTAAAATAATTCTAATAATTCTGTTTTTGATAAGACTAATAAATTAATAAATTGATAACACATGATAAATATAATATCATTAAGTAATTACAATTAGAAAAGAGGAAAAGATTTGGATCCATGATAAAAAACTACTAATAAATCTAATGCATAATATAGCAAGATAATTTAGAAATCAATAGAAGGTTAACAAGTAAAGAATCATACAGTAATCTAAAACATAGGTTAGATCATTAAAGTTATAAAAAGAAGACTAATCAACAATTAAGCATCAACAGAATCCTTAACCCAAAATCATTAGATCATTAACCTAAATATCTAGTATTGGCATCAAGTTAAATATATAAATTAAATCATCAAGTGAACTAGACTGATAATAACTAAAAGCAGGAAGCATAAATAATAGTTCATGATTGATATCATGGAAAAGATAATTTAACTAATGATTAAGATAGTATTTCATAAAGTTATTGCTATTGACATTTATTAGTGCATTCATAAGGTGTGTAACATGTAAGTCAGCAAGGACATAACAGGTACTAGTGCATGTTCATGAATATGTGTAGTTGTGTTTATATCGTCATATAATATAGTTAATTTATCCACTAAGCTATATGCTTAGCGTGTTTAGTTTTTTAAAGGTCCTGGAGTAGTGAGGGGGTTAAATCATGAAGGACATCAGAGTAGCGTAATGGTAAGCGGACTAATTAGCTTGTGAGAGTAGAATCATATAGTTGACAATGACATGTACTTTAATAAATAAACGTTGTATCTTGAATAGTTCATTCGTATGTAATTAAATAGTACAATGAATTTTGTATATATGTAAAAGAAATTTCATTATTCACATTTTTTACCATGTTGTATTCAAATCGTCAATTAGTTATACCATTCTGACTCGATTTACTCATGGTTTTGGATGGACCAAGAATGTGTTTTACAATGACACTCGTTTCAAACTCTTCATCATCCACCATAGCAAAATGCACTACAAAAATTTCTAGCTCTTCAATTAAGTTATTTTGCTCTTCTAATATAATTAACTTCTTTAGCTCTTCATTTTCTACCATTAATGTAGCATTCAATTGTTTTTCTTTGATTTGCCTACTTTAATTGATTTCTTATTAGCAAATAAATTTTGATCAGGAGTACCAAAATTTTCTTTTGTTTCTTATAATCAACCCTTACTTCTCTTACTTCTAATTCTTGAATTGAGTTATTTTCGATAATTTCCTATAATATCTATCCAATTTCTTTCCAAAATAATATAATATTTCCTCTTTAGAGTAAAATTCATCCACTAATAAATTTTTCATCATATTCCATGAATGAATTCTACCATATCATCATTGAAATTCCATCAACCAATCAATTGCATCATCTCTTATAGCAAGCCTAACTTTTTCTTCTCCTTGGATCTCATAATAATCAAAATATATTTTTAGATCAAATAACCACTTGATAAATTCTTTCCCATAAAATCACCATTAAAATATGAGATACTATTGACGCTTAAATTTTGACCCCACAAAACAAAGCCCAATGATGATAACCAAGTTGAGCCTAAGAATCATCTAACATTCCGGATTGACAACTAGTAAGTTCATTTCAAGAGCTTTCTTTGAAGTAAATCTTCATAACCTTTATTATTTTATGGATGTTAGCTAGAATTAAAAGTGGTCTTTAGAGTTAAGGCGGAAATAAGTAAATTCATCATAACATTTTTTTTATTAAGGAAGTTCCTCTTCATTATCTATAATGTAGTCCTGAAAGATAGATATGATTTTCTGCAGGCATCCCAAGCTTCAATCCAAATAGTTGTTTCATCCTCAGAAAGGTTTACAAAGAATTTATGAGTTTGGAAAGAGAATTTCACAAATATATTTCCACTTGTTGCAGTGCATTGAGATGTATGCCACACATGGTCTGGCACAATGACATAGATAAGTGCCTTGACCACAGTGCTCTACGCTGTGAGTTCTTTGTGGAGCACACTAGCTTCTCTGAATGACAAGTGTCATATGCCACATGAACTACCGTGACAACTAGTGTGGGCAAACCATCATCATGCTGCACAATCATTTGTCGTGATGACACTCCTTCTGTCTTAAGCAGTACATCTTTCTAACGAAATGACATGTCCTAGGGCTAAAATTATGAAAACTGCTATAAAATGTAATTATCCTACAAGACTCTGGTGAATCTCCCTTGTAAGTTTATGGACTAAATAGAAATTTAACTTGTCTTCTTCTTTTAGTCATCCATGGCAAATGCCAAAAAGTAATTTGACACTCAAATTACAGAACTTCCAATTCCTACTATAAAGATAGAGATGAAAATAAAGAACAATTTAGGATTCTAGGGAAGATACCTTTCAATTTATGGAGTCAGAGCTTCCGTTTGACAACTCAATTTATGGAGTCAACTTCCGTTTGACAACGGTAGTGGCCGGGAATCGCCGTGGAAAGTTACAGAACACAACCTTTTTTTGACTTTTCATCGCCAATTAGCCACTGATCAGAGCATCCAAGGGTATCAAACAACTCGTCAAAGCCATTGACTGGTGCCCTCAATTTGCCTTTCCAACATGCGGGGCTACAGTGGCAAGCTAGGAGATTAACTTTTTCTCTTTTTCTTTTTAGATTCAAAATCAAGGATAGCCAATGGCTTTTTTTTTTCCTTTTAATTTTTGCATTTTTTTTAAAGTCAAAATCGAGAAAAAAATTATAAATGGAAGAATTTGTGTATTAAAAAAACTAGAATTGTTAGGAAAAAATATTCTCATTTAACAGGACATAAGAACATGAAAGAAAGCATTGTTTCACAAAAAAAAAAAAAAAAAAAAAAGGAAAAAAGAAAGAACATGAAAGGAAGCAAACATGAGGAACCTAGTAGACTAATTTTTAAAACTAAGGGACCTCGAAATAGATTAGCCCAAAGCTTAAAGATCATAATGTAATTCTCCCTTTAACATGTTTTACAAATGCCAGTAATTAATTAATTTTAACAACACGAACTCAAAACCTCCCAGAACATTAATGACTTAAAATTGTGGTGAATTGGTCTCAAGTATTTTGTGATGATGCTTTAAGAAAAGAAGCCCTTCCATAGTAATAAAATATTATGTTTTTAGAAGAGGATGAAAGGCCTTGGCAAGTATGGGGAATGCAAGTCCTCTATGAATTTGCATATGCTCTAAAGATAATGACACGATGATGAAAAGCTAATTTACTTTTGAATACAAATTAAATTAGTCATGTAGAAAAGCTCAGACATGTAGTTCAACTAAATTGTCTCATAACAAATCTTCAGATTGCAATAAACCGGGATAGACAAGACATATTATCTGTATCAAGGATTTTGCTGATACTTTTAACGATACATGCCCCTCCATTGCTGCAATAAGCATAAAAATGACATGACTACCACGTGAATTCGAAAGATCATAGATGTTTTCATAACAGGATTATAGGGCTTTACCTTTTAACAGCAATTTGACTTCTTTTGAGAAATCCTCAATGCGTCCTAACACAGGCCTTATTCCACAAATTTGTATAACGGAAAGTTCTAAAGATAATGCCATTTCCAATATTTGAAGCAGTAAGATGCAGACTGATTGGGTTTCAGCAGGAATTTGCTTCAACTTGTTTCCATTGCACAATTCAGAAACAATAGCAACTGCTTGGTCCTGCAAAAAAATGCATTATTAAAGAACAGTTAGTTTACCCATTCAAATAATTTTAAACTATAGAAAAATCTAGGGAATATATATAGGAGAAAGAAGAAAATCAACTCAATTATGAACTATTTCAGCCGGATAAAGTCCCATCAGTAATTTGACGGGCCTTTATTCAGGGAATGGAACCAAAAAGAAAAAGAAACCAGTAAACAATTTACTTGCAGCCCATGTAATATTTCAGGCATTGGTAGCTCCGGAATATGTGCAAGATCAATAAGGCCTACTTCCTCTGATCTTTTAACAGCAGCCTCTGCTTCCATACAAAGAAATTTCAAGAGAAGAAAAGCAATCCTGTAAATTTGCAAGGCAAGCAAGTCTGAGAAATATGTTGGAGAAACTAGATTGGCAGTTTCACTTGATTGACCCTTGATTGCAAGAGCAACACTGGTGGCTAACACAGTGGAAAGCTTTGGCATTGTGCAGCAAATAGGAGAAAGAGCAAACCATCCATTCCTGCAGTTCAGGAATGCTGGCTTCTTGCAGCTCTCAAATTCCTCTTTGAGCACCGGAGAACATAGGAGAGGAGCGGTTCCGCCAGAAGGTTCTCCAGGACGATGCAGTCCTCGGCTAATAAAGGCCAACAAATGGATAACTTTCTCCCGCAGTGGAAAGTCCATTTCTTTCATGGCTTTCACCCACAAATTCGAATGGTTTGCTAAACTACACATCAACATGAGAGTACACTCTGTTTCCTTGAGAGTAATTAGAGAAGTTTGTGTCCTCTGCGCCCGCAATCTTTTCTTGTCATGACTATCACTTGGAAAGTGGGGTGCATCAAGGTAATAAGAAATCAAATATGCTTTCTCTGAAAAGAAGTAAGCTATTACATTGTCCATGAGATCAACACAACTGTCTCCCAAAGAATGAATCATAGCTGTAACCACAGCCAAGCCAATACCCCATATGCCCTGAGGCTTTTCGATTTTTTCAGAAGATTTTAGAAAGCCATTGTTAGTAATCAACGCAGAAGGCCTATCATCCAGCAAGTTGCCAAGTAACGTCCTAAGAGAAGAGAAAAAACCAGCACTAAGGAGCATTTCGGCACCTCCTTTCACATGTGCCAAAGTTAAAAGGAACTTCAATGTTGTTGGAAGGGATGCAAGAGAATCGTAATCTTGAAGCCTCAAAATAACATGTTGCAGCCGGAGATGTTTCTGTATGACTGGAAACCAAGTCTTAGGTGTCAAGAAAGTTCTCAGTATTAGATCAATGGCAGTCAAAGAGAGGCTACAATGCTCAGCAGTTGTAATACAGGTGCACAAAATAGGCAACAGGCTAAGGCAAACATTTGAAACCTCTGCAAAGCCCTCAGATTCTTTATCTGGAGCGATAATAGATTCCACGGCAAAGAGAAACAGCATTAGCAATACCTTCACTGTCTTTTTAATCCCGCTCATGGAAGACCTTAAATCCCTTAGCATTTTAAGACCAGAACCTGATGTTTTCAAGATAATTACACAAGCAGATATGGACAAGCTTCCCTGGCCTGCTCTTACAAACTGGAGCAGTAGTTCTGCTTGTGTGTATAGGAAATCAAGAATCTCTTCAGATGCAACCAGAGTGGGAACCAGTGATTCTACCATGTCATGTAAAGACCCGCATATATGGTCAATGCATGAAAAGCAGAGTTGATCAGAAATCTTCTGACAGGCCACAGCCTTCTTCTCTGGAAACTTCAGAGGAAGTAAATTTCAGTAACTTCATAAACAAGAAATGAAACCACGAATAGAAAAAATCGCTAAATTCAATTATGAAATTCATGCAAATTACAAGCCAACAGTACCCCTAGCTCCCACTGAGCCATACCCACCCAGAAGAAAAGTGGGGAAAGGATGAAAGAGAAATGGTATATTTCTAAAACAGTTTTCAACACAAAGCTAAATTTGTATTAGATCAGGATTAAATACTCAGCTTTATATATAGTAACATGAATAAAACAAAACCTTGCTTTTGTTCTTATATAACACTGGTTTTTATCCTATTGTCTACAACATCTCTAATCAGATGAAGAATTGATGAACTTGGAGGCTAATATACCCAACTATAAGAAAAGCATATTTAGCTAATTAGTCTTGGGCATTACTTATTCTCTATCTGTTGAAAGAATGATCAGAAGACTCATTCATAGATATGGTCTGATGTTCTAGGCCCAACAAGAAATAATCTCAAGCATCAACCCACCCAGAATAATGCTTTTCTGAAAAGTAATTAATTTCAATTTTGAAAATATAGGTCACATGCTTCAAATTTCACTAAATTAGGTACCCAATCATGCATAGAATTCTTGAAAGACAAGATTATGACATTGTACTCCTAATTTTTTTTCTCAAGGTAGTTTATCATGCCATTGCAATCAACCAACTACCAAAACTTCTGGCAACTTCCAAAACATACTTACATTATCTTCATACAGAGTCAAGACGGTTGTCAATGCTTTCAGCGTGGAAAGTTTTGAGCTTGTAAGCAGAACCATTGAATTTACTTGCTGCATACAATTCAACATTTTTTCTGCAATTCCTTTATGTTCTTCCCACTCTGTATAATCCCACATATGTATCCCCAGTTCTGTTTGTACATGTGCTAGATCATACAAATAGATGTTTTTTGCATCAGCAAGATGTGCATCGATGTACCTTTTTTTGTACATCTGTGAGAGTTTTAAGTCAACCAGATACAAAGCAAGTTCTTTGAATGGCCCAGGACCAATTTTCCGGCCTACTAACTCCCCCTCTAGGTGATAGTACAGATCATTGAGTATAAGACTTTTCAGTTCCTTTCCCTCACTGAAATGAAAAATAAAATAAAATAATAAGAAGAAGAAGACAAAAAACAAAAACAGTTGAAGGGAAATGTAGCATATTACCAAAACATGCATACAGTAATTTCTGGACACTATCTGTCATGTTTTTCTTTTATAAACATATTGGCCACTTTGGTCAGTTCAAATACCTAAACTAATCAAATGAAACTTGTGGCCAAACTTCAAATGGGAACAATAGCATATATATATTTGTTACCTATGATAACCACGTTGTGAATATTGGGCCAAAAGTTCAGAAAAAGCAGGCTGGCAGCTTACCTGTTAGGAAAGAACAAACAATGATGCGATATGAAATAAAAAAGAGTGGAAAAATAATAGATATTATAACAAAAAATTTTGAAGAAATAGAATGCACTCTTGAGGTTCATCGAACAACACATAAGAACTATGTTTTTAACATAAATTGAATGATAATCTTAAGCTCATTCACAAATAATTGAAATAATGTGTAAGTAATAAATTGGCCAAGTAGAGTAACACACATTTTCAAAAGCGATTTGGATCCTCCCCAATAATGATAAAGACAAACTTCCAGTGTTCCCAGATTCTATCATCCTCATTGCATGAACAATGAACAAACTGGCAGCAACCTGCAAATGGCATTTTTCATTATAAATAAAAACCAGTACTGGGTGTTTTCAGAGGGTTTCTAAATCTAAGTAGACATGGTAGAGCATAAAATGAGTAGAAACGGTATACAAGTATACATGCTTCTATTCATAGCACAAATCCCCTCCAACTGGAAAAGGATGCCAAAGGGTAAAAAGATGTGAAAACTCACCTCTGCATGATAACAAATTCCATCATCATATTCACAATAAGTATATGATTTGATCAGTTTCTCCAGAATGGACATGTCAAACCAACTTGAAAGTATATCTTTCAAACCAGTATCACTTGTATATTTTGATTTTTCATTGTTCACTGAATTTCCCATGATGTCCTTAGATAGAGGGGCATCACTTGATAGAGACTCAACATGTAATAATTTTTTCTTCAAAAACATCTCATATGCCATTATTTCCAACACTGAAAATTGACAGCAATATTTGTACGTCAAGCTTTGAGCCTCCATTTCAGTTATATTTTCAAGCAGAGAAGTCTTCGATTTGGTACTCAATGAAATACAGTTTGATAGCTGTTTCCAAAACACACTAGAATTTTCTAGCTGCTCCAAAATATTTATATATGAAACAGCCCCATGCCACATTGCCTTCAGGAAATTGAGTACACAGAACAGTATCTGTGGATTGCTGCAGAAAAAATAGCAACACAAAATTGTGAACTAAAAACACTCAACATTCAATCATATTAAATACCAACAAACACCAGCTATAAGATTTTGTTAGGGCAAGGGATTTCTCAAACTGTTCATAGTATACATATAAACCATTTGATCTCTAAGACTCCAATCTTCTCCAAGACTCAAACCATTCGATCTCAAACACAAAAAGGTTTACAACATCAAAAGGTCATTCATTTGGAGATTTTCATAATCCTTTTTTCTTTCCTCAAGTCCAAAGGCTTCTTTCTCTTAGCGACAACCTAAATTTTGGTTTGTTCTTCATCTCTACAATCTGATTCTTCCCCACAATTGTGGAGTTCTAAATTAATTTCATGAAACAATTCCCTATAAAATAAGTAGACTCGCAGAGAATACAATATTCTTTAATACACAAACCTGTTAAAAAAATCATCAGCCCTATCTACGTAATGCATCAGTGTGTTAAGTAAACTTGATTTCTGTGGCCCATTGGAAGTTGCACTTGCTGGCTGCTTCACATCTCCAGCATTTGTTGATGGGACTTCAGGTCCCACTTTTGGAGCTAGAATTGCAACGAGGAAAGCAGGCTACAAAAAAAACCACCTGTAAGTAAATGATGATTCACAGCAGAAAAAAACAGCATTGAGAGTTGCACTGTGCACATGAGAAAACAACACAGCAGCAATAAAAACAGAAAAAATATTACAGCTTCAAATAGTGACAAGAGACAAAGTTCTCATTAAGAGTGCATACGCTTTTTCTTCATTTTTCTGCACAATGCCAACTATTCTTCCTAGCTTGCAATATTCCAGCTAAAATATTTTCTAGTGGTTGTTAAATTGAATGCTACTTCCTATATTTCTCACAATTTTATAATTGTTATGGTGATTTCCCAATGATACTTGAGGTATTATACATACTGCTCTTTAGGAGCTGTTTGGGTTATTGTCTTAGTTTCAGTTAATTACTAGGGTGGTAATTGATTGCTGTTGCCGGCTGTTGTTACATTCATTAGCTCTTGAGAACATTTTGTGGCTTATTTTAGGTATTTTTTTGCCATGATAGTTTGATGGATTGCATGGTAGTTCGGTTACTGTTTTGTTGTTATTGCAACCACAGATTATTTCACAATTCTTTTTTAGGGTCAGATATTTCTTCCAGCAACTTTATTCAGCTATAATTTGCACCATGGATCATAAAAATGTTTAATGTAACTCCTGAGGACTATGTGCAGCTTTGTCAATACCAAGCATTTCATTTAAACAAGTTCTCTACCCCTACTATCATTAATTCAAAAACTCCCACAACATGTTGCAAGTTCACCATCACAAAGGTTCATTGACTCAGGCTATAGTGATCAAATGACAGATAATCCTAGTCTTTTATCTAATCTTGATCCTAAAACAATTCCCAATAATATGAACACTACTGACAGGTCCCAAATTTGTGTTGCATGCACTATAACTGCTGACACCATTTCTTCCCTTTTCTAATAGTTTGTGCTACCTAAGGGTACCTACAAGGCTACAACTTACTTTTTTTTCAGTAAAAGCACTCGATAAAAATATTATTCTATTACCTTTTGTTATGGTTATTGTGTCTTCCATTAAAACGAAAAAGGTAGGTCAAATGTCTGGACGATCAAACATCGCTCTCTTTCTTACTACTATTATAAAACCATTTGAGGAACATTGTCGTTTAGGACATCCCTCTTTCTCTATTCTAAAGAAATTATATCCCCAATTCCAATATTTGTCTTCTTTGGAGGGGAGTCGCCAATTCACAAAGTTGTACGATCACTTACTCATTTCTTTCTTGTGCTGGTACTATAAACCCTTTTGAGGTACTTTGTCATTTAGGACATCCCTCTTTGCGAGGATTGAAGAAATGATTTCCCCAATTCTAACTTTTATCTTCTTTAGAGGGTCAATCATGTCTGCTTTTGAATAAGTATACTCTAGCGTTTAGGAACCGTGAAGTTGAGAACCTAATGATTTTTCAAATGAAAGTTTCCATACATTAATTGGTCGATTAGTCTCTACTACTTGTATCTTGATTAATTGAATTTCTTCACCTATCTCCCAAGTTAACAATCCGTATAAATTTTTCCATCAACACCCCTATTTTCTACTAATCACGCATCGTTTGTAGCACTTGTATTGTTCATGATGTTCATCTGCAACTTACTAAACTTGATCCAAATCTCTCAAATGTGTCGTATTATGATATTCTAGGTTCGTAAGGGCTAGACATAGTTTCTCCAGCTCTCAATCATCATGTTGTGTTTGTTGATGTTACCTTTTCATGGTCCATCCCTTCCTTTCCTATATCTCCTGTATTTGCTAGTCAAGGCAAGGGGGTTGATTTTTTGGTCACAAGATAAGAGAATATAGGCTTATGTTCACCACCAGCCCCTTCCTCGACAAATCCCGATGTTACTAACAACCCTTTATCTTCATATTGTTATTTGACCAGATAAGTGTGCTTGTACTTATGTTATTTCTTCTTTTATTTGTAAAAATTAGTTGTCTTCACCAATGCTTTTCCAGCACTTTGGACTATTTTTATTCCTGAAACGATCATTGATGCTTTGTCTCATCTGGGTTGGTGAACAACAATGAAAGAGGAAATGGAATCATAATATGCAAATGGTACTTGCAAACTCGTGCAACTTACTCTTGACAAGAAAGCTATTAGTTATAAATGGGATTTTTAAATGAACCCTACGTAGTTTGTATAAAGCAATATTAGAGCCAAAAAATTTTTTAGCAAGGTAATTTTTTGTTCCTCAAATCAGACTCAAATAAACTAGGACTCATAATAGAATAAACCAATTTAGTGAAACCATTTTCTAAATTTTTACTATCTTTTATATGTGTATTTAGATACAAAAATTTATTTTCACAATATTTAACATGTAAATTTTTAGTAAAAATATTCATATGCTACAAAGTAAATACTATCAATAACTTGTGAAGAATTGGAATTAGAGAGCTCAAAATGCAAATGTGTAATAATACCTCTTTATATTGTAGAATAATTTAATTTTTTTTATTGAAAATATAAAGTAGGGTCAAATAAAATGTTTGTAATAAAATGAACATTTATATATATAATATTTAGGGAGAAAATCAGTTTTAGTGACATCAAATGACCCCATTATCTATAACCTAGCTCTGTCAGTGGTCTTCATGTATGCTTAGTTGCTAAAGAATATGTATAGGTCTATGGGCTTCATTATTCTAAAACTTTGTCTCTTGTGGCCAAGTTGTCTTTTGTGTGTTGATTTATCTCTTTAGCATCTAATTTTATTGGCCTTTACTTCAACTATTCATCAGGAATGCTTCCCTACAAAAGAATCTTGAGAGAGTTTACATCGAGCAACCACCTTTTTTTGCTTAGGGGGTTGCAAACTTTTGGAATCTCTTTATGGTCTCCAACAAAAGCAATGTCCTTGGTTTGGCAGAATTTGGGAGAGAACAATTTAATATGCAAGAGTAATTTTGATCATTCAGTATTTTCTAGAAAGACTAAGGCTAGTATCATTCTAGTTGTAGTTTATGTTGATGATGTTGTAATTAATTACAAGAATTGATTCAATTGGCATCTTATCATTCAAGTAATTTCTCTAAGCTTAGTTCCAAACAAAAGATTTGGGACCATTAAGTATATTTTCGGCAAAGAAGTGTCTAGTTGTAAAAAAGACATCTTCCTCTCTGAAAGGAAGTATGCCCTTGATTACTGAAGGTAACTAGGAATTTAGGAGCTAAACAATAGAGTGCACCAGTTACTCCTAATTTGCAGCTTGCAACTAATGTTGATTTATTTATGATCCTAAGATGTACATAAAATTATTGGACTAATAGGGAAGATCACATCCAAAATATTGATTATTTTGTGAGTATCCTAAGTCATTTTATGTAGAAAGGTACGCCAACCTGCGGTATTGCAAAAATGTAGTATCTCAATCAGGTGCTAAATCAAAATATCAAGCTATGACACAATTTCTTTGTGAGATAATGTGGACTAATCAAATGTTAGAGAAAGATTATTTTAAGTCGTGTTTGTTGGCAAAGATTTTGTGTGATGATCAAGATGCTTTTCACATTGCATCTAATCTAGTGTTGATTAACAAACCAAAGATATTGAGACTGAATGCCACTTTGCTCATGTGAAGATACAACAAGGTGTTATCTCTACAAGGCATGTCAAGGCAAGGAAGTTGAAGGTACTTTTCACAAAGCTCAAAAAGAGCCCCTAGCTCACATTGTCACAAGTTGGGCATGATTAACATCTATGCTCCAACTCAAGGATGTCTTATGGAATACAAAATCTATAACATTAGTCAATTGTATATACAAAGAAATTAGAAGATTTAAAGGGATTTACTAATTTACTTACTTTTGCTTTGTACTATAAAATCTTGTTTGTTATAGTGAAAATATATAGAGAAATTATTCTTCCACTTGAACACTTCTTTCCAACATAGTGATTCAAATCCAATAAACAAATAAAAGAGTATATTTCGGAGAATGTCAGGAACTTGGAAATAACCAACCAAACAAAAAACAAGTCCTCCATAACATTCAGAAGATAATCATTAATTAGTTGTATTAATTCAAAAAGACAAAATATTGTCTATCACATACTTTCAACTTAGTCCATTTATTAGTATTCAATTCTAACATCTAGGAAATATCAATCTCGATTCTCTAAATTTTTCTCCAATAGTGTCATTTTAAGCTTCAAGTTTCCTACACAAATACATTGATTCTTTATTCAATCCCATTGTCAGACCATCATGCACATGTTTGGTCTAATTTTCACCCAAGACTTTGCCACCTAAAATAGTTGGGTGAATTTAATGCTTGCAAAACTACCACGACAATCGTCCAAAACTCTCTTATTCCCTTCAATGTGGAAGTTGTCGTCGCATAGAACTCCCTTTGCACTACCCCCACACCCTCAAGGATAAGAAAGACCCAAGCCTGAAACCATTCAAGTTATGTCCCACGAGAAGTAAAGATGAAGCCAATAAAAACAAGGACTTGGTAAAAAAATTAGTATGCACATTGAACATTGCCAACAATGGAGAACGGGCACGAGTGGAGTAATGTTAGTTATTGTAATTGAGATGTTTGTTATGTAGGGAGATAGTGAAGAATGTGTACGGCATGTTTGAGACTGTCTTTTTTAGGGCGGATAATTTATTCCAGGAATAATGCATCTTGAGTTTGATTGTCATTGCAGAGTTAGTTACTACAATTGAGGTGCTGGTAATATGTGGGGTAAATAAGATGCGCAGGGCATGTTTGAGAATTGAACATTTTATGGCAATTTTTTCTTCAATGATGGTACATCATGGGTTTGTTTGTCAAGCTTTTCTTCTCCCCCTCTTTCTGGCCTTGAGTTTTAAGATATTAGAGTATTAAGATTGAATCAATACAAATGCTTCACTTGAATTGGAATTGTTAACAACAATATCTCTTCATCATCCAGACATTTATACACATTCATAGAACTCTGTCTTCCTAACATAAAACCGAATTGGCAGGTTTGTCATGTCATGTCTTATCATGCATTCCTTGACTTCTCCCAAAGTATTAACACAAGGCTCAAGACTTAATACCTCCCATGGTCTGAACAACTATGGATGACTCTTTGCAATCCACATGTTAATTTCCAAAAAAAAATAATGATGAAGAAGACGGTTATCTAGGTGAAGTCCTATTAATTTTTAGAACTAAGGGTCAAAGTTACAAAGAGAAACGAACTCAACAAATAAAGCTTAATATTTGAAGTTAAGTGCCTTGTCAAAATTATAATTTCCATCATGAAACAAATCACAATATATGAAATAAGTAATGCATCTTCTTTTGCAAACCTGATGACGTGCTGCAGCAGTAAGCATATTGACTACTTCAATGAATAGACCTTCATTCCACTCTATCCTGTCAGATAATGCGTAGTCCACAGAATTCCTTAAATCTGCAATCTAAAACAAGATAATTATCAAGATTAAGACAAGAAACTACCATAAGAATAGAACATGAGGTAAGACAAGAAAAGTATTATTACAAAAAGCCACACCTCCTCATCATCCAGTCCCAAACATATATTGCTAGACAAAAATGGCTGAAAATAATCCGCCATAATCAACAAAGTTGATAAAACCTTAGTAGCCCCAACCTGTATTGCCTGTATGGAATAGTGTGGAAACTGTTTGATATATGATTTTAACACATATGCAGAAATTTCTAAACAGAAGATATCAAAATTATGTATTAATAGAACACAATAAAGCATTCAATAAACATAACAAAATGCCCTACTTCCAGCAATTAAGAACATTAGCTTCCATCCAAGCATGTTTAGTTCCCCAAAACAACCACACTACTTGTGGATTCTTTCAACTTTCTTTTAAAGCAAGATAGAAGGATATAGTTTTTGGATTCCTCTAGGACATTCTCTTGTAAATCCTCATATTTTCACACCATTATTCTTTCTAAAATGCCTATCTCCTGGTAAGTGTGTTCTGTCTCATAATAATGATAAAACTCATACCAACTTGTTTCTACATTTTCAATTGACGAGCAATTTGGAATAAATTTTATCACTTCAAGAGTTTAGGAGCCGTAGATGTGTCCATCATCTTTGGAGAATTTTGTTGGCTTAAATGCGGAGGATTTCGATGAAAGAAAAATACCAAGATTTTTCAGAGCTTTCCCATTTCTGTTGTCAATGTATCTTGGATGGAGATTACTGCATTTATGTTGCTGGATAAGGAAGCAGTCTTGGCTTCTTTGAAAATTCATGCTTTAGGAGCTTTTAGTAGGGACTTTTTAGATGTTATCCAACTTGATTGACAGATATTGCTATACTAGTATGTGTTTTTTATGTTCTTTTTTGTAAACCTCATTAAAATTATAAAAGATTTTAGCATATAAAATTTGTTTTCTTGTGCGTCTAATAACCAGTAAGACTAGAATTATGCCTGAATCTCCACCCGATAACGTTGAAGAAACACAAAACTTAAGTAAACCTTGCTAGAGTTTATGCTACAAGAATGGGAAAGGGTTCAAAAGACAACGATAGTGACATTTATGAGAACTTTCTATAACTTGGAAAGAGTTATTATCAGAAAAGGAATCAAGTAAAATTATCTGGATATCAAGCTAACCATAAAAACACTGAAAATAAGATTATTACCTCTCCAATATCTAAAACTACATTTGCGACCCTTCAACCATGAGAATAATAATAAACTATTGAGGTAAGACATAAGTTAGTGTGCCATGAATAAAGTTTCCTGGATAAATTTTTAGAATGAAATATGAGCCTTAAAAATCTAATTTCTTAATTCTCCACAAATCTTATAACGACCAAGAATTGTACTGTAAAGAAAACCAAACCAGAAGCATGAAACAACAGTAACAATGTGGGATGTGGAAATGTTGATGCAAGCACTAAAAAAAAATTGCAACCAAATAGTTCAGGGTGATCTTTTCGTACAGAATTGCGAGAATATGACATCAAAGATATAACAGCAGCAACAACAGGAATTGGTTTGGTTGATGATGACAGCACTGCTTGCTGAAAGACAGGCAGACCGTCTGAAATATCCTGATCAATAAGACAACATATTATCAATCAAAAGAGGGACGTTCAAACATATTCATTTCATGAAAATACAAAATTACAAATTCCATCCTAATAGAAGTAACTACAGATGATAGAACGATAAGAAATCAATAACCCAAGAGGATGTCAATATATAATTGGTATTCCTCCAATTGATTGATTAAAAATACGTTCATCTAGTTTTTTAACTTTGGAGTAGGTACTAAAGGATCTGAAGTTCTTGAAATAGCAGCTCAAAAGTCATGACATCATGACAAATGTGATGGATGGTATAATCTGGTTAAAACTGAAAAATGCTAAATATACCTCAGAAAATTTGGACAGCATAGTGCATAGAATATCCAAAGCAGAACTAATAGCAAGCTGAAATCCTTCTATCTCCACCAGTTCAATGAGACGGCTGATATAGAGGTTCTGTTAAAAAAAAAAAAAATACATTCTTTAAAAAGTAAGCAACACAAGCAAAAACTGGCAGTGACTAGGAACATAAATAAAGCAAACCTCATGCTGACCTCTAAGGTACATTTAGTTGTACAAACGAGTCGAAAGAGTACGCTATGGATAGAAGAATCAGAGAGTAATATATCACGGATTGCCATGCCAAAGTTTTCAGAAAACCAGATTGACATCATGCATGTTTTCATCAGTTCGAACACCTGAAACAAACTTAGATTATTAGAGATCCACCTTTCTAGCATAATAAACTGACATGCGAATGGGAACATTTAAAATTGTAGCAGCATTTTCTACCAAGCAGAGAAACAAACTTCTCCTTAGGATACAATTTTCCTAGCCCACAACAAATAAGGTACAGGCTGAAATTATCATCAGGTCAGAATAGAGAAATTGTTCACAAGCTAGAATAATTATAATGAAACAGATGGCACCAAGAACATGAACTGGGAATATCTGTTGGAGCTTCCATTTATTTCTTTCTATTCCTCTAGTTCAGCATAGTCATTGATCCTCACCTAATCAGCTCAAACTCTGCAGCTCTTACCCTTTTCAAGTTAATCCAAAATAAGACTAGCAGAAATCAAATAGCAGTTAGCATGCAAGGCTGCTAAGCAAAAGCAATATAATGTACTTTTGAAAGAAGAGTACGACTAGATCAAGGCCCTAAAAAGATATGGTACTTCTCATGTTAAAAGTCTGTCCAACAGTCCAAGTGAAGAGCACATAGCATCCAGTAAGATGCAAGTGTCCTCACTAAACATGAATATTCGCTTTAGGGAAGCTTGTAAATTCCATTATAAATATAAGACCAGAGCACATTGCCTCACCAACGATTTTTATGGTTTATTGATCTTTTAACCTTCTCAAGAAAACAAAAAAGTTATTCTTCAAGTTGTAAGTGGTGAAAAAATATAAATTTTGTTATTAAATATATAAAAAGAACACATTATAATTTAAACTAGTTACACAATACAGTAGCTTATTCATTCCTAAAATCTCCCAATCCCAAATCATAATCACCAAGATGTCTCCTTGGATATGATAGAGAGACATTTTCACCCGGAAAGAATTTGTTTCACAAGTCCCATCTAGGGCTGCAAACGAGCCGAGCCGAGCCGAGTATTGTGCTGCTCGAGCTCAGCTCGTGTTAAATTCCACGAGCTCGAGCTCGAGTCGAGCTAGTGTTAAATTCCACGAGAACGAGCTCGCGTTAAATTCCACGAGCTCAAGCTCGGCTCGCGAGCTTGGCTCGTTTTGAGACTCGCGAGCTTGGCTCGTTTTAGACTCGCGAGCTTGATTATTTTATGTTGCTATTCGAGCTCGAGCTCGCAAATAAGCTTGAATTCGAGCTCATTTCCGAGCTCGAGTTTTAGCTCACATATAAGCTTGAGCTCGTTTCCTGCTGCTATTCGAGCTCGTGTTCAAACTCGTTAAGAGTTAGTCAAAAATTAAGAAAATTCATTTTTAATGCCGTTTCAGTGAGAAAATGAAAATAGCAGTTTCAATGAAAGAGAAATGAAATAGCAAAAAATGAAGTGGGGAGGCAGGTGATTTGGCTGAAGCATATTTTTAGTTTGGTATCAAAACGACGTTTTGATAGGCTCGCGAGCTTATTTAACGAGTAACTCGCGAGCCTATTAAACGAGCTACTCGCAAGCCTTTTTGAACGAGCTGCTCGCGAACCTAATTGCTCGGCTCGTTTATTAATGAGCTCGAATATTTGGCTCAAGCTCGGCTCGCGTATTATCGATTCGAGCTCGAGTCGAGCTTTTATCAAGCAAACACCAAGCCGCTCGCAAACGGCTCGGCTCGTTTGCAGCCCTAGTCCCATCTCTACAACTGAAGAGAAAAGAAAAAATTAAATTTGTATCAGTTATGCAGTCAGAGGCTCTCTTCAATCCTAAATCCTAATTTTTATACCCCAAACCTTGTAAATTAGTAAGTTTATATTTCAAACCTAACATCTATATTCATTAACCCTAAAATGAAATTGTTAAATACAAAGAAAAAAATATTTTTAAGGAATGACAGAAGAAAAGTCTGATAGAGAAGCGAATGTTAAACCACAATTTCAGCAATTAAAATACGAAATAGAGAACAGAATTGAGGAGAAGAAGGAAGGGAAAATTGTATTCCAAAATCAAGTAGGAATTACAAATGAAGAAGATAAACTGATAAAGGATAAAATTGGTTGTAACAACCTTCCAGGCCTAAGGCTAGTACAGAGCAATCTGTCCAAAAAGCTATAACAATAAAAGATACCCCATCTTCCAATCATTCTCCTATATATATCCTAAGCTGCACATAACTAACTGCTGATGTCCCTGTCCCTTTTCTTGCTTCCCGATTCTGCTCCTTCAGGTATAAACCAGATAGGGCTACATTCCTATCAGAGTCAGAGAAGACTTAATTCAACTATCCTTGTCTATTTAGGAAGTTGTATATATCCATATTTCTAAAGGGGTTGGAGCAGTGGTAAAGTTGTCTCAATGTGACCAAAAGGTCACAGGTTCGAGCTGTGGAATCAACCATTAAGAAATCAGGGTAGGCTACCTACATTACCTTCGGGTGCGGCCCTTCCCTGGACCCTACATAATCACACGTCTTTGTGCACCGGGCTGCCCTTTTTTTTATTTATATTTCTATTAGTCTAGAATTATTAATTAAATTAGATTGTGTTTAGGATTAGTAATTTGTTTCCTTCGTCTTAGTTTAGGATATTTATTTCGTAATTTGACTATAAGAAACTTATTGAAAATAACTCTATTCAAAAAAATGGGAGTAAGGGTTGATTCTAAGTATAGAAAGGAAAATTTTGGCATTCATGATCAAAATTTATTTGCTAACAAGGAATTAATTGTAGTAGATGAGTGACAAGAGAAACAATTGAATCCTATATTGATGATGGTAGAAGATAAAGAGCCAAAGAAATCAATTGTATTTGAAGAGTTAAAAAATTAATTGAACTCAAACCTGAAATATTTGTAATGCCTTTTGCTATGGTGGATGACGGAGAGTTTGAAGCGAGTGTTAAAAGGGAAAAGAAACTCAAACTACAACGTTTTCTATGGAGTTTGAAGTTTGTGCTAAGAATTTTACTGTTGTTATTGTTGACTTTATTTGCTTGTGTTCCTGCGAATAATGTGTCAATGTTTAAGGAGAACGTCAAAATGTTCGATTCCACTATGATAAAGTCATTGTTTTCTACATCAAGAAAGAAAGCTTTTTTATGCAAGTTTCCAAATGAGTTGATTCTTCTACGTTACAACATTCGAGGATGAATTTTTTGGAAGAATGGGTGAATGACGAACAAGAAGAATCAAACAAAAGCCTTAATTCAACTATCCTTGTCCATTTAGGAAGTTGTATATCCATATTCCTATTTAATCTATGATTATTAATTAAAGTAGATTGTATCTAGGATTAGTAATTTGTTTCCTTCTTAGTTTAGGATATTTATTTCCTTATTAGATTATAGGTAAATTATTGAAACTAACTTTATTCAAAAATTGGAAGAATTGATTCTAAGTACACAAACGAAATTTGGGTATTCATGATCAAAATTTATTTGCTAAGGAGTTAATTGTGGTAGATGAGTGACATGAGAAACAATAGTATCCTATATTAGAAGATAAAGAGCCAAAGAAGTCAATGGATTTGAAGAGCAAAAAGAATTAATTGAACTCAAACTTGAAATTTTTGTAATTTTGCTATAGTGGATGACAAAAAGTTTGAAGATAGCGTTAAAGGGAAAGCAGAAACTCAAACTACAACATTTTTCTTGGAGTTTGAAGTTTGTGCTAACAATTCTCTGGTGTTATTGTTGACTTCATTTGCCCTTGTGTTCCCACGAATACAAATTTGTTAATATTTAAGGAGAACATCAAAATGTTTGATTCCACTTTCATAAAGTCATTGATTTCTACATCAAGTAAAAAGTCTTTGTTACATATGTTTCCAAAGGTGTCGATTCTTCTGCGTTACAAAGTTCGAGATGAATTTTTCAAAAAAAAAAAAAAAAAACGGGTGAATGATGTATGAGAAGAGTCAAAAAGAAGACTTAATTCAATTAGCATTGTCTATTTGGGAAGTTGTATATTCATATTCCTATTTAAGATTGTATTTAGGATTAATTAGTTGTTTCCTTGGTTTTTAGAATATTTATTTTCTTATTAGATTATAACTCCTATTTAGTCTAAACATTGTACTCCATAAATACTCATCAAACTCGACATTGGTAAAGGATTTTCTATTCAATACTAATTTCACATTTTCTTGAGATTTATGGTTTTCCATCTTGGATCAGACCTCTAATTTTTCAAGCATTTGATCGTGTGTTGATCCTCCTCCACACTACTCATTGTGTCAAGGAAGAAAGAGCAAGTAAAAATAAGTTTCTATAGGTTTTGAACACATTAACAACCTATCAGTGTAAAACCTTAATACACAAACTGTTTCACAAGTCCTGTCTCATGAGCTGATGGGACAAAGAAAATTGTGCTTTAAAATTTAAATATGACTTGAAAATTTTGTTTGACAATGATCCGACTAAACAAATTCCTAACCGACTAAACAAATTCCTAAGTCCATACTAGAGTAAAACAAATATATCAATATAAAGAAAGAGTTGAGGAGAAATAATACCTTCAACGTTACTTTCCATCTAATATGCTTCACCTTGTATTTCCAGTACTCGTGATTGATTAAAATATACCGTAGAGAGAAAATAACTAAAGAAACAACAAAATCACTTTCTACCCTTGCCTCCAGTAGCTGAATGGTAAACTCTAGCACTGCATACAATATGAAAGTAAGAATAAGAGCTTTGTAACGTTTGACAAAAGCTGGTGCAACTTATAGTCAACCAAAGTTAAAGATAGCACAACTTATAAAGTTGAAGATAGCACGTAATTCACACTTGTTAAAGATTTAGATTCAACCTCCAGGTATGTGAGCCTTATATATCTCTTCCAATTTTTAATTGTTTCTTCTCTTCTCTCTCCCCAAAACCCTAAATTTGCAATATTCTAGGCGTTTTGTTGTCAAAGGTTTTTTTCAAAATTTTGTTTTCAGGTTGATGAGTTTTAGATACATGGGTTGGCTATAGTGTCTTAGTTTGAAATTTAGCGTTGGTTTGAGTCTTATTTTCTAGGTAGACAACATCAAGTACGAATGCTTGGTTATGAGTTATCAAGTATGAATAGGTCAATATCAAGTATGAATTATGAGTTTGATACGTAACAGAGAGAACTCTAGGATTCACAGATGAATTAGGAGAAATTCAAAGGAAAAAGAGAGATAGAAAGAAAAGAACAAGAACTAGCAAGCAGAAAAGAATAAGAGAGTCTTATTGATTTAGCTGGAAGCAGTTACAAGTTTTTTCAGACACAGCACACACTGAACTGATGGTATTTAAAGCACACTTATTTGCTAATTGCATTTTCCCACCTATTCTGTAAATAGAAGTCAGTTACAGAGTAGTGAACTGGGGTATCATCCACAGCTAGTTACTGTCATTCCCTACTCTCGGTACTTCTTATTTCAATACAACTATTCACACTTCTCATTTCATATCAGAGTTATGTATTTGACATGGATTATTATTTATTTTAACAATTGAATAAATAAATGTTTGTTAGTATAAAGTATGATTATGTTCTTGACATTTCCCTACTCTCAATACTTCTTATTTCAATACAACTATTCACACTTCTTATTTCATATAAGAGTTATGCATTTGACATGGATTATTATTTATTTTAACAATTGAATAAATATATGTTTGTTAGCATCAAGTATGATTATGTTCTTCACATCATTTTAGGTATTTTCTATTTATTATACTTAAATATTCAATTCTAAAATAACGTAGATTCATTTTATTAGGAAAATTTATCCATTTTTAAAGTTATATTATTCATTTTTTAATTTTGTGCCTCATTTCAGTCGGTTGCACACCTTTCGCTTGCGCCTATGCTCTAGAGCCCTTTGCGCCTCTAATTACTATGCTTATAATCAACCAAGCTATACAATAAGAGAATAGTGAGTCCCAAGCAAGAAGGGAGATATTCTATCCATTTCGAGCTTGTAAAATTTCAACCATATTTTCAACATAAACATCCACAATAGGCAGCAGAATTAATTTGTTTTGTGGTTGTTGCTCCTCAATTCTCAGTAGTTACATTGAACCAATAGATCCATATACTACGAATTCAGATATGCAGGTGGAAAATCTAGTACTACTTTGACAATCTTACACTTGCAACCAAAAGTTCCGAGATAAGGATTAAATGAAACTAAAGTACATGAACCTTACTAAAAAAACTAGTCTTTTAGTAAGGGCTTCAGTTTCTAAAACCATAATACCAATTTAAAAAAGCAATCAAACTCCACGCATATTCAACCCAATGAAGATACTAACTATAATATGATCATCACAATGACATCAAAAACAAACCATAACCAAATATACCTGATATTGCTAATGGATTCTCATATTCATTCTGTTCAGCATCTATTAAGAGCATTTTTGCTAACGGTCCAGAAAGCAACCATGATCCACTGAAACAAAGAAAGTGCTAAATAGTTAAATAACAAAGTCAATACAGAAAACAGAAACCCTGAAAGGTCCAGCTCCCCCCAACAAAAAAAAAAAAAAGAAAAAAAAAAAAGTTCACATATTATCCAATTAAGCAGAACAAAAATATGGTTATGATATAAAATCTATAGTATTACAGAGCATGATTTCAATAAATAACAGTTACATTTATCTAATAGTTATTACTGTAAATGCCACTTGCTGAATATTTCTTTGCCTTCATTCAGATGCCATCAATCTTTTGACACCGAAAATCCATCATTCTCCAACAACCATTTCTCAGGCCATTTTTAGCCCCCTTAAACAAAAATCCTTCAAAACTTCCATCACATGAAAAGCTTGATTTCACAAATTCACGAAACTAAAATAAAATACAGGGGATATATTGGCCTTTCTTGCGTTTTAGTTAAATAGATGAGTCAATATTTGACTTTGTTGATGCTGCGATAGCAAATTTGAAATAACACATTTGGTTTATGCTACATTTGCAACTTGTTTGGCGGTTATAAGGCAAGGCATTCTATGTCTGTGAGGTATTCCGCATGCAACCCTAGTTGATTTGTAATAGGATGCACTTAGGTAGAATTTCAACCCTGGAATATCATTTCATCTGATGTCAAAGAATTAGCAGAAAGCAACAAGCTTATCAAATTTGTACCCTAACTATTTTAAACACACAAGAGCTAAGGACAATAAAAACAGTTCATCAAAACGAGCTTATCAAATCAGGAAATTTCGCAATTATTTTGAAACAAAAAGGAATCTTCGCCTTTTTATCAAAATGAACGTAGTATGAAATTGATAATTACATGAGCCCATAATCTAAATGGCAACACAAAATTAGAATTTATATGGCAGCTTTCTTATGGCCACATTCTTATATTTTGATTTTTTTTTTTTTTCTTTTTGATGCTTTCACATTTGCCATCAGAAGCTGAAAATTATTTGACGTATTTGTTTCTTAGGACAACAAAAAAAAAAATGATCCTCCTCAGCATCATTTCAGGAACAGTGTCAAGAGTACCTGCTTAGAATTCATATCTTTTATCCTAGTTCTTACCTCGATAAGCCATCACTGCCGACATCAAATGTTTTTGCCTTTGTAGTCGCAAATATATTTGTTCTCAGAGCAACAGCAGCAACATGAGACGGAGCACTGCTCATCAAATAAAAAAAGTAACTAGATTTAGACATATGCTTCACCTACAAGCTTGGATTACAACAAAAAATGTTGAGAGAAGTAAATTTAATATTTCAAAGAAAAGTAGCTTAGCAAAAGGTTCTTAGAAATAAATCAAAGAATCCAAAAGACATATGAGGAAAGATTGAGAAAAGCATAGAATTCATTTTACATACAAATAAGTATACAACAAAATCATGTATAATTACAGAATCACACAACAGAACCAACTATAATATTTACCATTTCAAAATCTTCGACAAAATACGGACACCCATGGACATCACTGCGGCACTACCAGGAGTAGGAGAAAGATTTTTAACAATAGCGCATATAATTTCAACCACCCTGCAGAAAATAGAACAGGACAAGTAAACCAAAATATGAGGAAAGGAAGGTCAACAGGAGCTCAAGCCAACAAAGGAATGAATCACAAATAAGATCAGTAAAAAGAAACACAAATCCTTAATAAGTAGTTAATTACCACAAATTCCTCTCCGTCTGCCCCTTGATTTCAGCTCCTTGATAGTTAAATAAGTTGCCAATTTTCATCAAAGAAAAGACCACACCCTGAAGAATTAACAAATACTAAGAATATTTAGCTGGAAAAAGAATAACACTAAATAACATGACCATGTCTTCCCAAAACTATAGGATAGTTCCTAAAAGTTTCATTACTAGTAAACTAGACACATCTACCGTTCAAACAAAAGCAAATTACCGTGTTAAAAGAGGTCAATCGACTAAGAAGGTCAAGAGAAAGAAAAACTTCCTCACTGTTCTCCAAATACAGCATATGAGCCAAACGTAGAAGTAGGATGAGCACACCAGATTGTGAATACTACAAAAACAAATGCAAGTATTGGCAAGGAAATGGCAAGCAATAGAAAATTCATTGTCAAAAGAAAAATAAATATAAAGGTGTTAATGAACAGCTCTATATTCCTTAAGTTTTCTACTCAAACAAACAATAGAAACCACATGGAAACTGGAAATGTATCAAATAGTTTATCAAACTTAACTTTGCTAAAGTAAACAGCTTTATATATATTTTTTTTTTGCATATCCAATTCATATAAACTTCATTTGACTTTCTTAGATACATCTGCAGAATATTATGGTGTACAGGAAAAATGAAAACATAACAACAAGTCCCAAGTGATTTAGAAGGAACAAAACTAATTATTAACCACATAAATTTTATCTTTCATGTATAATTCACCAAAACCTACATGCATAGACGAGCAAGTTAATAGAAGCAATTAAGATGAACACCCAAAGGTGGAAGTCCATAACAGAATGAAATCTATCCATCATTCATGATCCTTCAACAAATTGAAGATACAAATTAACTGTCTCCAGAAAATTAATGATCAATCTGATAGTCTGCTACTTTGAACTCAATTCAATAAGCCCAATTTGACTTGAGCTCATTTATATGATTAATCAACCAGATTAAGCTCAGTTTACGAACTCAACTGCATAATCAGCCAAGCTGGAACTAGAAAATACTTGGTTTGATCAGTTTAAATTATATTGTTAAGTATTTTTTAGAATTGCTTGTAACAAGACATGTAATAATCATTAAATATTACTCGCCTTATCATGCATATTTCTGGAATTAAAAATGCAGCTTAATTAGCATATGGATAACTTGTTTAATAATTGAATCGAGACTATTATTAAAATCTTGTTCCATAAACTAGCCAAGGCAGAGGTTGTCAAAGCCCATCACTCATTCGCAAGTGCATCATGGAGAGAGTAATAGAAGGTTATGGGGCATGATTCTACCATTTCCAAGGCCACCAAATAAGGATGTCATCAAGTACATCCAGAAGCAGGAACCAGGTAATATAAGACTGCAATGTAGAGATCAATATTTATGAATATCCGATGGTAAGTCTTGGTTATGAGATAATTTTTGGGATGTTTCTTACTTCCAAGTCAGCAAGATGCTCTGCATTAAGGACGGAGACAGTAATGGCCAACAGTATCATTAGCAAACAATTCTCTATTTTTTAATGACAGGTGGTGTCCAACCCTTTTCGCTAATTAACGGACAAGCTTAGTTATTGTTTTACACTTAAGGTCTATGCAAATGCGCCATCCACATGGACCAGGCATATATCCACAACACATTCATGGGGATATTAATCCATATGCATATGGTTATTTGACTGCTAAAAGAGAAATAACAAATCTACATTAAAGCAAGGAGAGGAAACAAATTTAATCTGCTAACATGAGTGACGAATGTCATCATTATATATTTTTCATGTCTTTAATCAAGATTTATTGCAAAGTAAACTGAATGAGCACCAACATAATACTATTGGGCACACTTCACAGAGATTCATGCATTTACCTCCCACCGTACAATAGCAGTATTACCATTGATAATTTTCAACACATGCCCACGAGTCTTAGCAGGAATTACCAAACCTTCCACACCAGGAAGATGCAAAGGCAGGTGAGTTTCAACAATTTGTGAGATGCTATCCACCAAGGATTCACTAGTAATTTCAAAAGAGGACGATATACCAACAGATTTATCAAGAAAGTTGTATCTGTGACAAGATAAAGTTAAATTGCATCAGCAAACATTATTAGTATAGCAGCCTATACCCAGACCACAGATCTAAATGAGAAATCAAAGAGCTCCTAGGTGTTTAGAGAAAGTAACTTGCAGTGTGATGAATGCAATATTTTCTACAATTTGTGGCTGATTTCTACTGACTGTACTTCAGATGCTCAACTGCTAAGTAGCAGTATTCTTTTAAAATAGTAATATGGAGAAATGTACTGTCTATTGAAGCTTCCAAATTTGTTTGCCACAAATGTACTAAGTTCCAGCAATGATGACAATGAATTTATGGGATAATACAATGTATAATAGCGAAATGACAAGAAATCAAACGGCCAAGAAATTCTTCCATATAAGCAAAAGCAACTACACTCAACTATGGCAAGGAATCTGAATTCCTGCAACACCCACCAATTACTCAATGTAGAATTAAGATACAAGTTTATTCCATTTCTGTGATAGAGATTCAGAAGTTATGGAAATTTATAATCGTAAATTCAAAGTCAAGATTAGAACTATGGTCCCAAATTGTTTTCAACATGCGCTCCATGGGAGAAGTTATGGACTACAACATTGTTATTTAACAGTTTAGTTTGTAGACATATTTTTTAAAATATATGCAGTTGCTAGTAATTTAAGAATTGATTGAGGGAAATTGTCATTGCAGCTTTCATTAGGATTGTTGTTTGGTTATCTTAGTCTTGTTTAATTGTCTATTAAGAACCCTGGAGTAGGACAGCATCATTGGCATATTTTGACAGCCACCATTGTTACTATTATACCAAGATACTAGACTAGATAACACAAGCTCTTCTAAGGGAACTTGAAGACCTTGGACCTCGTTGGGGATAGCATCCCATCTCTAAACTTGTTGGAGAGAGTGTCCACCTCAAGATTCATTAGAGAGGGGTCCCTATCTGATTTTAATTGAAATTCTGACTTAAGAGTTTTACTATTTAATTGTCCCCTTGAATAATACAAGAACTGTTACATAATTAGGAAAGCTATATTAATAAGGAAACTAGCTAACTAAAAGGAATCCTACAATAATAAGGAAAATAGTTAACTAAAAGGAATCCAGCACTAATCGGAAAAGTCACACACCCATAACAGTTGTGAGTTTATGAGATAATAGTTCTTTTCTATTTTGGGAGTCCAATTTATAGAATCTGGACTAGTTCTGATGTCCTTTCTTGATCCTTGAAAGCTTTGGAGATTTCATAAAGTCCTTTTCTTTAAGGATTAGTTTAAGTTGAAGTCTAAGACTATATGTTTTCAATCAAGTTTTGAGTTTCAAAAAATTACTAGCTTTCACACTGCTTCAAGTTTTAAGATACAATTAACCATGGCTAGGATGCTTAGGGAAGCTTGAGTGTGGATGGTACATAAGAAGTTACAGCCATAAACATTTGTTTATCTAATGACTTCACTGAAAAGAAGATACAATGCTAGCTGCATAGAGTAGGTAGGTAGGTAAGTACATAACATGGAAGCCGAGATGTACAATAATCTGGGGGAGGGTGGGAGAATACTACTTACACGCACTCTGCAGGCCAACATCCTTCAGAAAGAGATGATAGAAGGCGAAGAAGCTCTGTGGTTCTCAAGGGAAATTCATTGGCTAAAGTGCAGAGAAGACATCGAATCGGACCATCAATGAAACTTTCTCTGTCCCAAAACTGATTACAAAGTGACTCCTGCAGAGTTCAAAGGCAACAGTCTCTTCTGTCAATAAACTATTTAAATGAAGGATACTGTAATAGGAAAAAGAAGAAACAACAACCAACCACTCAGATAAAGGCAACAAATACAGACCTCTCCTTGATATATTTTGCAAAGAATATCCAATATGAGCTTAGAGGTACTGTCTTCCAACTAAAGCAAAGAGAAACAAACAAAATAAACGAAAAATGCAAAATAAAATTAAAAATAAGTCCTTAAAAGGATTTTCAAAAAAAAAACTTGTTCAGTTACCTGAATGTTTACCTCATAAGATGCAATGAAAGCAGAGACAAAAGTTCTCAAGACACTACGGTAGCCAGTAACAGGCCCCTGCACATAAAGAAAGCCGAATGTAAAAAAGTCAGCATTCCTAATTCTAATATTAATAAATACAACATAGCACTGAAACAAAAAGGGAAGCTAAATTAAACATATTTTTTAGAAGGAATAAACACTTACTATTGGTAGTAATATCATAAAAGAGTAGCAATAAACTCAAAAGAAAAATCTAAGAGAAGTACTAAGCTCTCAGAATTGAATGAAGGTTCAGAGCACTGCAATTTGTTTTGCTTATACCCCATTAAAATAGACCACTCTTCTAGAAAAACTCAAATCAAGAATACAATATTATGCTCAGAAAAGAACTAAGCCCTTCCTTTGACCTTAACCCCCACAAAATTAAGTAGTTCATTGCAAAATGAATCTAAAACAAAAGGAATGTAAATTCAATGGATCAGGTGCTCAGAAAGGGGGAAATGAGATGGAACAAAGCATAAGCAATAGATAGAACTTTGATCAGAAACTACTACATATCCTTGAGCCATGATCAATATTCAGTATTTTACTTCCAACTCTTCATCCAATGAAGTAACTTACATCTGACTCTTTAAGCAGGGTGCTATCAAGAATTTCAAAAAAATAATTCAGTGATGCACTTTCAAATGCTTGACGCAGGTAACCTGCATGATCAATCTCCTGGCAAGAAGAAAAGAAAAAAGTAAAAGCAAGGCAAAACATTTGCACATCCTGATTCAAGGAAGTTACAAGAAACAATAACATACGGTAAGTAGATTATTGTCATCTTTTCTGGGGAGTGATGATATTAAACAGAGAAATGCTGCCCATGTAAGCATTAGCGATCCTGCCTCTTTCATTTCAAAAGCATTAAAACTAGATACCAATGCATCCATTTGTTGAATATCACTCATGGAAAATATGGAAGCACCCGCCCTATGATGTTAAACAACCAAACACATGTTAGAATCAAAAGAGCTTATAGATAAGACAATGAAAAGAAAGTAACTTGGATAGTGACAAACAACTAATGCAAGTGCCATCACATGGTAGCATCACCGCATGTAACACAATTTCCACAGCTTTGTCCAAAGCCTAAAACCTTAGAAGTGCATAGAGCACAGTCGTGCAAAGGAAATAGTGTTCTTCTGATAGGTATAGCATAGACATGCGAACAAATAAATAATAAATAAAAAGCCAGCATAACCTAAAAAATCATGTAAGAAGAAACAACAAATGTGAAAGTTGAAATGCGCAAACCATATGATTATATAAAAACATAACCGTGACAAATAAGCATCATGCCTTCATGATTCATCATTTTAGTCAATGTCATCATCATTATATCCATCACTCTCACTACTTCAGATTCTTCTACTTCTAATTCCTTATCATCTCCATCTTCTTCATCCTCATCTTTAATTGTATGCAAGAATGTGCAGCTTGAGCATAGAATATAATATACTCTTGCTTTTCCCTTTGATGTACTACAAAAAGTGGGTATGGACCTGGTATTTTATCACCCAATTCCCCCTTCTCTACCCAAAATATGTTTTTTTATCACCTGATTCCCCCTTCTTGGCCAAGAGTGCTTATTTTCTTCTTATAGGCCTATGGGCTTTTTTCTTGAGAAAAAGTAGACTGCTGTGCCGTCCTTTCTCAAGCGCACTTTAGCACTGCTATGCACTCTGGGATAGAGCACATATAGCCCCAGCTAAAGGTACGTTGCGAAGCTACAAATGCAAATATCATTGCTAAGCTACAGATAAAAATAGCAATACACGACGGGCTACATATAGTGTGTGCTATATAGAGCAAAATCAATAACTATCCTGCCCACCAAAGATTTTAAATATTAGCTGGTACAAAATATATTCAGAGTAATGCATCAGATTTTCAACCAAGCAAGTGAAACTCGCATAATTTTTGAATAAGTTTTCAACAAATCATTTCTTAGAGTATAATTTTTTCTTCACAAAATATTGAAGATGAGATTGTGATAATATTTAGTTCAATAATTCATTTAATATCTATTTGAATCACTTTCTAAATTTGGAAAATTATTCATCTTAGCTGTGTCCAATTCAATCTTATTCCATTGGCTTCCAATTACACAACCTTCCAAATTCTAACATTGATGATGGGGCAAAGTCAGAGACTGGTTTATTCAACTATCTTGATCTATTTAGAAAGCTGTATATTTATATTCCTATTTAGATCAAAATCTCACTTTTATTATATTGTACTTCAGAATAATAATGTCTTCTTAGTAGTCTAGGATTTTTATTGAATATTCTATGATGTAACTAGCTGGTATAGGATTATTTGGAAGTCTAAAAATTGACTATTCTACAATAGTTTTTCGGAGTTAATTTTTTCTCAACAAACAAGTTGCAAGGTTGAATTTTTGTCACAAGTTTCTAGTGCTTAGGAACTAGTGATGAATTAACAATGTTTGATTCTTGTGAACGCGTATCTCCACTGCATAAGGTGAGGCCAACTATTCCAATTGGAAAAGCGAAAATCCTGCCAACATAGATCAAAGGACAAGGGTCCTAGATCTAATCATGTTGGGGTGGCAACCAGAACTATGGAGCATATAGTTGAGAATCGAATTGAAGAATAGAACAATGTAACTGACAACAGATGAATCAATCCTTTCCTTTAATGAAATTATGGCTTGAGCAAGCATTATTGGAAATGTTAGTAATGATACAAACAGAAATCGGAATGATGATCAGCTTTGCCAAGGGATAGTTTAGCCCATGAACAACCTATTGCTAGGCATGTTCTTGCCAAATCAAGTACAACTTGCCCTTATAGCGGATTCCAACATGATGACAAGGATTTTCCGAAACTCACAAAGACATAGCTAGCTTTAGAAGAGATAACCATGTTGACCGAGACAATAATGATTGCAAACCAAAAAGAGATATCACTCCTTTTAGTGGACAACTGAATCTAGAAACTTTTTAGCTTAGGTTGCAATTGCAAATATATATACATTTTTTATTACGATGAAATCCATAAGAGAAATGGGTTGGACTTGGCTTGCAGGCTGAAACAAGGGCTTTTTCATGGTGGCAACATTACAAACATGACAACCCCGTCAAGGAAAGGATCAATCATATCTTGGAAACATACAAGATTATTACACGATGATTTTGTCCGATTAAAAAATTAGTAAAGCATAAGGATAATCAAGTAAATTATTAAAAAATATAATTTGGTTAGTTTGGCCAATAAAATAGTTCCTAGTGTTTTGGCAAATTCAACTGATTGGTCGCATACTCACCTATAGACAAAATGGAACATAATACATTCAACTTCCATTTTATTTAATAAATTGTATTCAAATGAATTACTTGCTTTACAACACATCAACATAAAGTTAGATAAAGTTACAATGTTCTTCACAAGCTTCTATAGCTTTTTTGTGTCAACTAACATTTACATAAACCAACCATTGTGCAAATATAAAGTTAAAAAGTATTTAACGTGGTCAGTGGTCCCAATCGGTTTTCATCTGGTCTAAGATTTTTACAAACCAACTAGATATTTGAAGGATAATAACCTAAATAAACTGAAATATACTTATCCACATAAATAATAAACTCAATTTCAGCGATGAGCCGACCACAAAAACGCATTGAATTTGTTGAATTATGTAAATTTGTATACTTTAGATTAAAAATGAATCTAGGTTGCAGAAATTTACATAGATTTCATTATTTTTTGGGCTTTTATGCTGAAATTGCTCATTTTTAGTCTAGCGGTTTAACCCACAACCAACAGCAAAATCACAGTGTGGTTTGCAGTTGCCTATCCCATAAAACCGCAAGCTGCAATTCAATGCAGTTGGTTCACTGAATTACAGTTTGATCACCCCAACTATTGCCTTAAAAAAGCCATTAAGTTAGTATTACAATATGTGAGCACAGCTGCTAATCTAAAGGATGGCTTATGAAAATATGATCACAGAAAAATAGGGGATCGTGTGTATGTATTTATTTTGTTCATCAAAAAAAAAAAATTACCATGCAAATAATTGAGTAAAATCTTGTAAACCTCTTCTAATCAATAGTGCATCATCAAATAATCACACAAGCTCACAATATAGGCAAACAATTTTTTTAAGTTGACTACAAGAATGAGAGAATTTCCAATATGGATGTCATATTGGTATTTGGGTTTTTTCTAACATCTACGAAAGGAATATCAATAACTAGACTTACCTAAAGGATCTCTCACTAAGTCAATATGAAAGATTTAGAAGAAACTTAAAGAACCTTACTAGAGGGTTGTAAAACCCTAAGTTTTGTCAACAGGTTAGGCACGAGAAACATCAGAATGGAATAAATAAACGTTGCAACCTCAAAAATATATTCCTTTGCAACGGTTCATGCAACATCCCACAACAATGAAAACAACACACATCTATTTACCATATCAGACACAAATACAAAAGGAATGGAACTAAAACCATAGTAGCTATAAACCTGAAAGGGATTCCATCATGCACCAATTGAAGAAGGTTCTCTAGGTCCAAGGTTTCCATCAGGATGAATAGTAATTGAACTTTGGCATGATAAGAGGACTTCATTGCTTCAGATGATATCTCCAGCATCCCAAAATTATAAGACCCCGATAAAGTTCCCTATGGAATGAGTTGGCAAGCTCAATTAGGAACAAATATAG
The DNA here is from genome assembly GCA_948099555.1 of Croton setiger. NCBI lineage: Eukaryota > Viridiplantae > Streptophyta > Magnoliopsida > Malpighiales > Euphorbiaceae > Croton > Croton setiger. The sequence goes on from CANUEY010429049.1 coordinate 45,122, forward strand.
TAAAGTTAGGAAATATAATAAACATAATGAAGAAATCAATTCCGTGAAGTAGAAAAATTGTACCTTGTAAATTAAGCATAGCTTTTTCCATGTTTCACCATTGCATGTACAAAGTGACTCATAATAAACAAGGAAGAGAATATCCAAAACCAAATTATCTTCAATCAATGTCTCTTCAGCCCACAAAGTGAAAAGATCTAAATCCTATACAAAACTTGCACAATCACCATCTATTGTTTAGAACATTAAATGTTTACCTAAAAAGTGAAGAAAAGAAGACCAAAGCTAAACATGGCAAAAAAAAATTTTGAAGTCAATGAAATAAAAGCACAAAACAAATGCATACTATTCAACTATTTAAACTGAGTTAGGAAAGAAGTTATTCGTAATAAATTTTGGAAAAGCTTAACTCTAAACTTAAACAAAACCCTTTGATCCCATATCATATGCTTTTTTACATTTAACCTATCCTATCTTCTCTCATCTTTGACTTACTTTTCTATTAAAATTTATGTATTGTTGCCATGATTATTAGTGAATATTCCCAATGTAGAGTAGCATATTTGTCAAAAATTAGAATATGAAATATTTAACAAAGTATGTGAGATCTTGATCTATTAGATTATCTTATGAGAATGTATTATCTTTTACTCAAAAATTTATACCAAATCTTATGATTTGATAGGATTTTGATCCTCAATTATATATCAATTTCACAACTAAAAGTACAATATGATTCCATAAGCTCTCTCTATTCTCGCCAAAACCTTTAAATATGAGTAAGCTCCCCAGAAGTCAGCTGACCAATCCTATTCTTCTCAAACTGACCAAAAAAGGACCATGAAGAAGACAATAAAGAAAATTGTATCATTGTCCTCATTATACAAGACTAGCATATCAAATAGTATCGTCCTATTTTCTTATTTCAATTTTCAAACAAATGATCATCATTCTAACAATCCTAGATTTCACAATATATCAATTTGCTCAAGCTACATCCCCATGATCCAAAATAATAAAAGAGTGGCCCTATAGAGGAAAATAAAGATACCCTTAGCCCTTATGTCAAAACAAAGATACCTCTAGCCCTACAAAATATTCAATACCATTTCAAACTCAAACTAGGAATATATTCAATCCATGTGACATTTATGATCCAAATCCTTTAATTGTGCGTCCATCCCTTCTACTCCCTTGGAAGCCAATGACCACTTTTTGACCTTTACAAATGGTTTCCTCATACTATAAGCACTTTGACAACAAACGCATGTAATAAACAATTAAAGCATCAAGAAAATATTGACAAAAATATCCAACAAAAAGTAGGAGAAAGATATGAAGAATAACATGGTTGCCTAGAATGCAATAGTCCATTATCTTTCTATGAGTGGCACATGACCATAGACACCAAAGAAAATAATACAACTAAATGAAATTAAAATCCTATCTATCTCATGCGTCCCATGAGATTAAATACCTTTAACAGAGTGCAATATAGTATGTGCACCAAATGCAAAGTTGAATGAGGAACAATATTATAACTAAAAGAGGTAATAAGTAAAACTATTAAGTACTTGTATCCATTTCTTACTGTATAAAATTATAAAATTTACATCTCTACAGACATTAATTAACTTTATACATACCAACTCCTTTGGATGATGGGAGGATAGAAGTTCCTGGAGGACTGAGATTAGTTTCCATTCCAATCCATCAGAAATCAGCTTTCTTGCTTCATCCCTGATAATATTTTCTCTTTTTGAGCTAATTCCAACATATACTACAACAAAGATTGCAACTGCAGCTATTAAAATAATAATTCACAAATCAAATTAAAGTAAAGACAATATTGCTTAAAGCAAGGAGCAATTCAATGTTATGATTCAAATGGTTCCTACATTTTATTTCATTCCCCGATAAAAGGAAAAAGATCACCTCAAAAACAAGAATAAGAAGCACACACACAAACAAAATGAAGCAAATTTCAGGAATTAACTTACAAGCATGTGTGAGAACCTGCCTTGTGCACTTCAATAGGCATTGTCGCTCAATGTAGTAATGAAGTAATACCTTCAAAGATACAAAACCATAACAGATATGAGATTCCACTACGAAATAATAATTGTTCAAAAGAGAAACTTCTATTCTCACTAAAAAAAGTAATTATATTAAATCGATACATAGTAATCAACAATTTAATATAGGTTACTAGTTTACCTATTTAGAGTTACCTATGGCAGTAAAGCACTTCCAATTTTCAACATTCAGAGTGAGGGGAAGCCATTGAATTAAAAGAGGAAAAGAAGTCAAGCCAATCGTATCACAATTAGAAGTATATAGAAGATAAGACTGATGCTGGTTAAAAATAATAAGTAATGTTAAAGGTTGAATTCATCTTGTGGCCAACAACTTATCATTAAATTATTAAGAAAAACAGCATTCACCCTGAAGCAAACATCACAACATGTTGAACTTGAAGTCCTTGTTTTATTTTTCATTCACCATAGTACAGATCCACATTATCATGGTTGTCCTTGTATATATCTCTAATAACAGCACCAGATAAAAAAATAACAGATGCCAATACAATTACAGTAATCAAATTCTTCAATATTGAATGAAATTCCGAAGCCAAATAATCATATTCAAAGAAAAAATGACACATGAAATAAAAACATATCTCCAAGATTTTATTAAAAACCAGATGCAGTAGTCGGGAAGCAAAGCAAAGCAGCAACCAACCAAATGAAGATATTCTTCTACCACCGAATCAACAGCTAAACTATTGCTCTCGAAAGACCTTTCCATGAGAATGTACGATTGCACCTCATCTAAATTCTGGAAATGAAAAAAGAAAAAATTTATTAGGCATGATGAACAATATATTCAGTTTCAAAGCTGAAGCTAAATTTCTTAACAAGGAATAAACAAACAAAGCAGCAAAAGAGTAATTATTGCAGAACAAATTTGCATGAATAAAATTGATTCTAAAATCATATTTATCCCTACAACTGAAAAAAAAGAACTAAATTAAGTATTAAGAAACTGACCAAATAAGAACTAATTTGCAAAGCCTTATCTTTCAATTCAGTCTTTATATTCAAATCATGAGAGCCAATTTTCATTTGCGGTGAATTCAAAAGTTCTCTTGATTTTGCATTCGGAGGCTTGAAGAGAGACACTGTATCGACAAACCAAGCATGATTCTCCTTCAACTTCTCCGCCTACAAAGCAAGCAAGCAAAATTCAGTATAAATAAAATCACAAAGCAAAGACCAATATATATGCATGGGAGAGTGTGTGTGTTTACTAGGTATGCAGGGAGGTCTGAAGAGAGAGGGGCATTTTCCAGCTCACTGAGAAGAGAACTGAAAGGGTCCCACCAGAGGGAAGGATCAGCAGACTTAGGGTTCGACATTGGAATACAGAAGAGAAGGTAGCGACCAAACCCTATAAGATGTTTTTCGATTTCATAAACCCCGGAAGATGTTGAAGCAACAATAAGTTGTGAGATTTGGGTTTTAATTTGATTTCACTTTTCGCGCTTCTGTTGTGCTTTTTCAAGCATATCGAGGCGCGGCTCGTTTGCTAACATTCGGTTAATGGTTTTTGTTTAGGGAGATGGAGGGTGTAGATTAAAAAGAAGGATATAAAATAAAAAAAATTAAGTAAATACCAAAAATTTTAAAGCTTATATCTTTGAATATTTTTACATATTAATATCTATAAAATATATCATCATGTAAACTACTTATGAGAAATTATTTTTATACTTTTAGTTTTTTTTTATATCGATTAATATGTAAATTAATTTTTACATGTAAGTTGAATTTTTTATAACAAAATTACTCTTATAATTTTAATTTATTTTTACATAGTAGTCAGTATGTAAATTGATTTTTATATATCAACAATATGTAAATTGATTATTTGTTACAATTATTTTTAGACTCTTAATTTTTCACATACCAATCAATATATAAATTAATTATTTGTGATAATTACTTTTATACTTTTAATTTTTTACATATCAATTAGTATGTAAATTGACTTTTACATACCGATAGTATGTAATTTGATTTTTTATTACAATTACTCTAATACCCCTGATGACGGTTCCGACCCGACGACGACTTTTCCGATTTTAAAGAAAAACCGAAAAATTAAATTTTTCATTTTCGAAAAAGCAAGTGACAAAATATTTTTGGATGATTCACGAACTGGTCGGTCTTAAAAATTGAGCCGCCACCCGTCGGGAAACCGGTTTTAGAAAAACCAAATTAATTAAGAAATTTGACTCCGTTTTTTAAGGATAAAGCACTAATCAAAAACCAAAGTTCGGGTAAAAGGGTTGGGTACGTTAGCCGAAATTACATTTCGACTAACGCCCGGTAT